>CATIWJ010363839.1:0-26947 GCA_949640765.1 Croton laevigatus
GCGATCTCTGGTTCTAGCTTTTGGCTAGTATTATCTAGTGGATCTAGAGTATTGCTTGGTGTGCTTGAATATTGTTGGTGAAATAATTAATTATATGTCTAGGTAAATTCTGTCAAACGACACGAATTTAGTCTAAGGCAAATGGGACTTAAGTGAGACCGTTGTGACTCCTCCACTTATCTGGGAATTTACCTGGTATAATTTTTTATTTTGGATCCTTTATTAGATAAAGCCAGAGAAGAGGCTGAATGGCTGTGGAATTTCTTGGAGGATATTCCTGAATGGCCAAAGCCTGTGTCTGCTATATGTATTCACTGCGACAATCAAGCAGCGATAAAGAGCACAAAATGTTATATACAACGGCAAGTCGAGACACATGCGTCGTCGACATAACACCATTAGACAACTGATCTCAACGGGAGTTATCTCTGTTGACTTTGTAGGGTCAAAGGATAACACTGCGAATCCGCTAACCAAAAGTTTAAATCGAGATCAGGTTGTTAAGGCATCGAAAGGAATGGGACTGAAGCCCATGAATATTTAAGGAGCTATGTGAAGGAAAACCCAACCTTGTTGACTGGAGATCCCAATATCTAGGTTCAATGGGACAACCTAATTGCATAGACCTTGTTAGTCACTGTGGGGGGTTCAACCCCGTGTCCATTCCTATGATGTAAACAGTGACAAAACGTGTAAAGGTTAAGCTATGCTTTTAATGACTCTTTGTGTATCAAAAGATTGAACAAAAGAGGTCACCTATGTTAGAGTGAAGTGGGGTCGCTTCAAAGGAGGCTAATGGGGCTTAGCTCTCTGAAACTCTCGCAGAACCAGGCGATGTCCATGACCATAACGGACATAACCATGAGAACCAAAAACCGTGTTATGTTGATATTTGTATGCGGTATGTCATCGTTTACACAAACGGCAGAATAGTTCAAGGATATCGCGTCTACTAGTCAGCCAGTAAAGTAAATATACTTGCACAAGGGAATGTTCAAAGGTTGAAGCCTACCTATCATATACAGATATCAACTGTAGAGTCTTATCACCACTTCGGTTTTTTGAAAAAAAATAAATTTTCGTTCAGTTTTCAATTTTCATTCATGTGGGGGATTGTTAGATATTTTAATGAAAATTGAATGATTTCAACGTTTTTTTGTCATCATTGCTTCAGTTTCAACAAAACTGTCTAATGGGATTTATTGCAATTGAATCTCCTTCAATTCTTTGTCTTGTAGCTTCCCTATAAATAGGCCTTGTACTCCTTATGTTGAACACACATCAAAGAATTCTCAAACGTTCTTTTCTTGCTCTCATTTTGTGCTTCTAGTCTTGCTTAAGGCTTTAGTTGCTAGGCTTCCGGTGATAAGATTTTGCCACGGTTGTGTTCGCTTTTGTAGCCGTTGTATCCTGGGAGACAACTGTCTATGCATGCAATAATCGTCTTAAGATTATTAGATCCGTTAGTGCGGAAAAATTGTTTAGTTGTTTAATTATTTAATTATTTATTTTTCCGCACTAACGGATCTAACATAAACAAACAAAGAAAAAATATATGATTAATCTTCGCAGTTAAATCATAAAAACATTTGTCTCATTTGAAGTGTCGCAAATCACAAATAGACCCAAATGTCCGGTATCTAATGATATTCACATAAATTCACACTTTAGAATAAATTTAGACAATTAAGAAGCAGACCCAAAGTTTTCTTTGTAAACTTTAAGATTACTTACATATAGTATGTCATAAAATCTTATTTACAATCTAAGTCATATAGTACGTTTTTTTTTTTATATGTGTGACCCCTTAGATTTCAAATATATTATCAACAAATATAATAAACTAATTAATTAATTTAAAGGTCATAAACATTGTCTAACAATATGCAAAGACTATCCAAATATTTAGAATGTCAATAATGATTTAACTTAATATTTCAGTGCATAGTTTCTAAGTGTAATTAATATCTTTTTATCGCCAATGTCTTGATTTAACGGTTATTGCATAGAGTACATCTGCCATGTTAAATCATATGATTGTTTGAATGAAATTTCAAATCTAATAAATTTGATAAGTTCAATCCACTATGCGCAATAAATTTCATAATCAATACTAGTGAAGAACAATTCAAATATCACACACACACATATATATATAAAAGATAAACAGTTGTTGAATATTTTGTGGAGATTAAACAGTTGTTGAATATTTTGTGGAGATATTTGTTATCTTCCAGAATATTACCTAATCAATGACATTATTGAGAATGTGATTGAAGAGGACTAGAGGAGAGTACCCCTCCCACAATTAATTTCAATAAGGATAAAATGACATGTTTTGTCAATTCCAATGTAATTCTAACCTCAAATTATTTCACATTTACGTTATCATATTTTATCCGTTAAATTTTATTTTGAGCATGCTTCCAAATTAAATCGTCCATTCTAGTTTCCAAAAGTTCAGAATATGAGCTCAATTTATTTTCATCAATTTTGATTATGTTAATAGTTTGGGGAGATATGTATATCACATCGTCTGTAAACTAATCTAATAAAAAATAAGGACATGTTAGTTTGTTGGTACCTAATAATTAACCGACTTTGATCAATTGTTAAAAACAAAAAATATCAACCGTAGAATTAATCTGACGGCAAATATTTCATCCGTGACTCATACAAAATATATGTGTGCGCGGATGTGTGCGACTTAAAACTTAAAACTTAATTAATTGAGGAATGTAGTGAAAGAGGGCATAATGTAGCATTAGTAATAGATTAGTGGATTAAAGTAAGTAATTAAAGGAATGAAAGGCATGTTTAAGGAGGAGGCAACCGAGCATTGTGGTGGAATGGTTGGAAAAGCTTAAAAAAGGATTAACAAAAAGAAAAAGAAGCATTGAATTATTGATGAACGAACGAAAGAGCAACAAGCAAAGAAGCATATATTTACTTAAAAGATACAATACGGCTCTAAAGTTAAAATTTCTATTAAAAGAATCATTTGACATTAACTCAATAACCAATCATTCCTTTGTGCGGTTGATTTGGATGTCATCCCATTTCCACATTCCGTATGCTAATTTCTTTGATTCTCTCTTGCGTAAAGCTTAGCTTAATCTCTCATCTTTTGCGTATATAATCACCATTTCATAATATTATAACTTTGAACAAAGTTGTAATTGCATCACTTTCAATTAAAATATAATAATTCAAATGAACTAAATTACAAACAAATAATAAGGTGGATATCGTGGTCTAAACGCGATATAAGATAATTGGTTATGAAATTTCAATCTCTTATTTTGAGAAAAAAAAAAAAATCTCTTTCCAACAAAACTAAAAACCACGGCTATATTTTTCACATCACAAGTTCATACCACAATCAAAACGTTACAATTTCTATTTTTTGCAGTATTCGAATTTGGGTAAAAAAAATTAGGTTAAGTTGGCGTAGGTATTTGAAAACTATATGGAATTAAAAAAATAAATAAATAAATTTGTAATAAATGAATAATAATTTTCTGTTGTACTGTAAAACATAATTGCTTTTCGGCGTTAATGAAAGAACCGTATCCATAGTTTGACTCGAGTATATATGCTCAAATGAATTTTTTAATACTGTGTTATTGTGGTGGGACTGAAATTATGATAAATTAGAATTTTTTTGAGAGATATTTCCTTTTAGAATTCTGCAAGCAACTGGTCAACTCACACCTATAAAGCTACAATACAAACCCCACAAATGCAATTTAGTATGGAGAGAACTCCCATTTAGATTTAGCTGGCATAATCACATATTTAATTATTTAAAAATTATAATGTCTAATTTAAAAATAGTTATTTTAATTTAATAGTTAAATTAATATTTTATTAATATAATAAAATAATATGATCGTAAAAAATTAATTAAATTATATATTATACGTAATTATAATTTATACTCTTATTAGTAATTTCATATTGAATTCTTACCAAACACAAATTTAAATCAATTTTCAATTATTTGCGGCCAACTGTTAACCATCAGGAGCCGTTATCAGTTATCAACTTGTACAAATATCTATTATCAAAGAAAACTCTTGATATGCCTAGTAATAACCATAAATATGGTCTTTTAAGTACGGTTCATAGTTCGAACTCTAATATTATAAATGGAGAAATTGGGTTGGGAATGTCGCTTTTTGATGGATCTTTTTAGTATCCAAATCTGGATTAGTTAACGTTCGTGGTTTAATATCCGAAAATTAGGTGGATTTAAAAAGAAAAAAAAAAGTGAAGTGGAGGATAATTGAAACTTCCTTGAAACAAATAGAAGGATGCGCTTTGGTAATGATGATCTATGAAAGATCTAGCTAGGATATATAATCAGTATTAATAATTAATTACCTACCCAACCAAGCATGAACAAAGTACTAGTAATAATACAATAATAAATAATTGTAAAACATTTCCCTTTAGGGAAGTGGTTAGGAACTTACCCTTTTAGGAGTGGGAATGGGATGTCATATCACCTCTTCTCTTTTCTTTTGATTCGGTTAGATCAAACAGCAAATCAAAAAAAAAATTAATTAAAAAAACTAAATGTGGAAAAGGCATATTCCACTAATTACGATAAGCATGCATAGTCTAAATGAAAGTTAACCATCCAATATTAGTAATTAATTAAGAAAAGAGACCAATTATATCTCTCTACCATGTTCTGAATCTGATCCCTATCTTCTCTACTACTTTCGGCAAGGTATGAAGAGGATGATGATGTAAAATATTAATTTAAACGTGGAAGATTGCTGGGACCACACGTGGCATTCTACGGTTTGCTAAAGTTGTTTCGTTGGTTGGTTGAAAACCCAGCCGTAAACATGTTGTGGTGGTGGTCCAACTTTGCTTACTTGTATGTGTGGCTAGGGTACATGTGTTCTTCCCAATTTAGGATACTTCTATTCTATTTATTATTATTATTATTATTGGAGAGTCCCATTCTATAAATATACTTAGATTCCAAATTTATATTGTTAGTATTGGATTCCAAGCTTTTGTTAGTGCTAAGTTTAGTGGTAATTAATCGACAATGTTATCAAAATCCCCATTTTAATCATACAATTTTATGATTCTTGGTCCTTAAAATGATTTGAATGGCTTGTAAATTCGTTTTGCATGAAATCACTGTTTTGATAGTACCATTTCACAATTTTAATCATACGGTTTCACGATCGAGTTCCTTAAAAAAATTATACTAGATTCAATATATATTACTTATGATATGAAATTTATTTAATTTGTACACATTTTTTAACCATGATAGGTGATAAGGTGACTTAAGGGTGCGGGGCTTGGTATGAAGTTAATATGTATATTTTCAACTATTATATCAATGGTGTGGACCATATTTATTTACAATAACACCCCATAATATGAGTAGGGTCCGTACCCTCAAACATTTCTGTCCAATTTTTTTATTTTACTTATTATAACTATTGGATGTAAAACATATACCCCCTCTATCCTATGATAACAATCTTAGGTGGTGATTTTTCTTTTATACCTCAAAATATTAATAGATAATGAATTTTAAAAATTAGATAAACATTTAAGTGAAAAATATATTGGTCATTCAATAAATAAATTTTATATTTCAAATATAATAACTACTATTTTTTAATACTTGTATAAGTGGAAGTGATAGGAATCTCACCAAGCAGAACCCGATAATAGCATGGGCAGAAATTGGGCAGCAGATAATCTCTAACAAGACGTAAGCACGCCTTGTAAATGACGGCCTGCTGGAGACAAACGAGCTAAATTTGGGATTGACCTATTTTATGTTATTTTCATTATTTTGGAAGTATTGGACAAGGAAAATATCTTCTAGGATTTTATTTGTTTAGGTTTTCCTTTTATTGTCTAGAGGTCTGACTTCCTATTTAAGGAGTCCTATTTTGCAAAGAAGGGGAACATTATTATCATTGTTAAGAAAACATAATGTGAGGGTTTTCCTCTTTCTCTGGAACTGATGATCGCAGGTTTCTGCGTTTGTCGATCATTCTTCTTTTATATCCTTGGTTTGAGTTCTTTATAACAAAGGTTCAAGAATCTCTATATTGTTGGCTCGCGATTCATTCCATAATAGTTGGGTCATAATGGATGTCTTATATTATTGGTTCGCGGTTCATCTATAACCGTTGGGTCACAATGGATGTGTTATATTGTTGGTTTGCGATTCGTGTCTAATCGTTGGGTCACAATTGTTATCCCCGAATATGATTTCTAGCTTTCTTGGGATTAAAATCATATATTGTTGTTGGGTTTCAAGGCATTGTTCTTGGGGTTCGCATCAGGAAGTTTGGACACTTATTATTAAAACATAATCATATTTGTGATATGATTTGTCCTTTATTCTAGGCTTTTCATATTTTTGTTATTTGCTTGTTATTAGTTAGGGTTTGCTTAGTTTGTTGAGTATTCTGTGATTGTTGCAGCTGTATATATTTGTGCTTCAAGATAGCAATGCTATTCAAGTCTTAATTCACAATCTTCAATATCCACTTTAATTATGGGTGTATTTTGAAATCTTACAATTTGATTTTGCAATCGGCTTACTAGTTTTAGTTAAAATCTCAATTTTAACAACCATGGTAATGGATAGTATGCAATTAGGATTATTACAATTATTAGAGAATTAAACCCATTCTTAAAATTGCAGACTATGGATTGATATCTGAAACCATGGATTTCTTCCACATGACAAAATGATTATTTTAAAAGAAGAAAAGAAAGAAGGTGTGAAGAAAAATGAGGGTGGAGGACCACAATATTCTAGAAAAACAAGCAAGTGAAGAAGGAGGAAGGCCATGTGCTAAATCACATGCATGCAATTGGCCAAAACGCAGGCAGGCAAATACCCAGCAAACCCAAAACTATTTCCTTAAAAGCTGCAATCTTTTTTTTTTCTTAAAATTTGAATTTTTATATAACAAAGGCATGGCCTGTTTTTGGAAGTGTGTGTGCGTTTCCCTTTCCGCCTTAATGTTTGCAGACATTCAAACATTTTATCTTTCATAAAATATTGTAGCTTTGGATCTATATCTTTATATATATTATCTTTTTCTTTATTCAAAATGTATTGTCGTTGCTTCACTCCAAGTGTTCCGCATTATATTTTAAAGCCCGACTAGTAACTGTGGACTTAAAAATTTATGTAAGGGTGAAAAAATATACAATATACAGAAAAATTAAAAAATATACTACCTCTGTCTTTGTGATTTGTTTACATTTCTTTTTTTGTGTGTTTTTTTCAATTATTTACATTTTTATTTATAGTAAGTTTTGTAATTGTTTATTATTATTTCTTTATTGATATTTGTGAAAAAGTAAGTGGGGTGAATGATTAGTAATTGTTTATTATTATTTATATATTAGTATTGGTAATTTTTTGGTATTTGTATTTTTAGGGTGTAAAGAATTGAGAAAGACGGAGGTAGTATATATAAAACATCTATTAGCTATTTTATTGTTTGTTTTATATATATCAATAATAATTAATACTTTTTAATTTTAAATAGTAAAAATTATTATTCTTATATTAAAATCTTAATTTTTTTTTTGGATACATGAGGAAAGCAGTAAATCTAACCTAAGGGGAGAGAATAAGGTTCAAACCCGGGTCTCTCCGGTAAAAGAGTGGAGCAGCCAACCACTGCGCCAACTCCTTGGCCTTAAATTTTAATTTTTTTATATTAACTTCAAACATTTCGTTAGAATTTTATTTAAAAATAAAATTAAGATAATAATAAAAAGAAGATAGAGAAATGGAGAAAATAAAAAATATATATATAAATAAAATAAAATTTAAAAAAATATTTTGATCTAAAATTTATTTTATTATTTAATTATAAACAATTGAATAATAGAAATAAAAAAATTATTTAAAATATATTAAAGTATTAAATGTCTAAAAATTAAATATATAATGAAAATGGTTTAAATATATATATAATAAAAAAAAACTACCATAATCTTATTAGATTAATATTAATAAAAGAAATAAACAAGATACTGAATAAAAATTAAGATATTGAAGTTAATATATTAAATACTAAATATCTAAAAATTAAATATATAATGAACTTGAATTTAAAAAATATATATAATAAAAACTATTATAATCATATTAGATTATGTTAATAAAAAAAATAAACAAGATACTAAATAAAAATTAGGAACATAGAAGAAGCAAACAATAAATTTACTAAATAAAAAATAAAAATTCATTGATTATGATATTTTGGAGAATTGAACTCGGACGTGTAGGGTCGAAAGGAAATTTTCTACCATTAAAATACTAAAAAATTTATGTCGAAACATATCATTTTAATAATTTTATTTTATTCAGTGTAGACGGATGTCTACCTTTAACTCAATGGGGTTTTGATATATACAGTCCTTAGAGCTGCATATAAGCATTTAATAGAAAGATAATTTTTATTGAAAAAGTAAGAAAGCCAATTTTTTTTTTTTTGAATAACTAAATAATCTTTATTGGAGAAGTGTACTTTCTTACTTTTCCAATAAAAATTCTCTTCCTATTAAATACTTATATGCAGCCCTAAGGACTGCATATATCAAAATCCTATTTTGTTGGGAGTAAGTATAATAGAAAAGTATAATTGTTCAGAGAATAGAAAAATTTTATCTATTTCACCTTTCAAAAAGTAGACATTCCAAATTTTGAGTACAAGAGGTAATAAAATTATTTTTGATGGAATTATCAAAGTTTATAATTAAAAAAGGTGTATAATTAGCTTTCAAAATATAAATAAATCTATTATTTTGGAAGTTGATTAATTTTAACATCAAATACTTTGAAATCACAATAATTTTCATGTAAATACACGTTGACTTTGTTCCAATTATGAATGTTAACAATTGGAATATAATTTTTTTTTAATTCGTTATTGAATAGTATATTATTTTTCCACTTAGAACTATAATATTATTTATTCAAAGCATCAAGAATTACAAAATGTCTTCAATTCAAGCCCCATATAGAAGTTAGTTTTGCTAATTAGGGCGTGACCTGATTTTAAAGTTTTATATTCTATGAATATTATATAATCTATGAGATTTTTGAATTTTATTTTTACCAACTGCACATGTTACCCTTAGTATAAAAAAGGAAAAATTATACGAAGCCTCCCTTGCGAACTCATGATTGACATTATGAACTTGTCTTATAATTTAAGTAACCCTAAAATGAGATAATATAAGGAGTTTCTAAAATAATTTAAAACTTTTATATGTATATTTATTGGAAAATCCTCCTAATGACTCTAACTCAGTCTTATGTTTCTAATCCCAACAATTTAAATGGGCAGCCCAAACTAATACCTAGCCTGAAACTCATTAACTGAGGCAATCTGGGCCTACTTAAGTACGTCCAATCACAGTCCACGGAGGCTGCATATGCCCATGATGGCAGATTTGAAAGCCCAGTTTTTATTTTCGTTTGTTTGTACTTATACACAAAACGTAGGTCTTTGAACCTTGTTGTATACCTTTTTTTTTTTCTCCCAAAACCTTGTTGTATACTTGTCCTTTGTAAACTTGTAGCCAAAAATAGTCTTTTTTGCTATTATTATCAATTTCGTGGCCTAAAAAGTTTCAAATAATTTTTTTATTTTTTTTAAACAGAAAATGATTTTTTATTAGTTATATATTATTGAACCTTTTACAATTATTTTTATTATATATGTTCTATTAAACTTTATTTATAAATTAGATTTTGATTATGACTCAAACTAGACCTACATATTAGCAGCCCAACAGAGACCATCGATTTTATAAATAAAGAACCTATAGATTTGACTCCCATAACAACAATTTCTTTAATTGAGACTATATTTGTTGTTACATTTTATAAGAGCAAATTTGGGTCTTGTTCCTTGGTGTACATATTATACTTGGAAATTGGAATGCTTAATTGTATGTCCAACTCAAAAGAATGTTAGTACTAATTTTTTTTGAAAAGCAAGAATGCTACTATTAATTCCATTAAATATCAACAATGTCTGTTTAGGTCAAAGAAACACACCGGAAAATAATATTTAGTCATTAAAATGTGATACTAGTTTCTCATATTTCTCAATCAACAAATTATTTTATATTTCTCAAATTTATATTAGTAATATTTAATGTTTTTTTTTTTTTGCCTTTTTCTTTTTTTAGAGCAACATAACACTTGTATCTATCAATAGAGCAAGCACTTACAACTGACTTTAGAGAATTAGGGACTATATCACAAACATAGGAACGAGCATAAGAACATGCATATTTATCAAGATCATAAGGTAATTTATTTGCTTGTCTCCTAACTCAAACTAATGAAACATCGAAAAGTTGATCAAGAATAGATTTAATATCAGCCACTGTAAGCAACCTTACTAAAAAATAATCTACTAAAGGGTCATGAGAGAGGTACTGTCTGGAGATAGTCTTGAATTTGGATCTCTACCAGATTTGATTAGCAATACAAGCAAAATTTCAAAAAGCTTCTATGGATAAATTCGAGAACTGATACATGAGAAACTCAGCAAACGAATGTGCAGAACTAAAATAAAAAATTGCAAATGACCAACACGCACTAGCCAAAGTACAAAGCATCAACACAACGGCGAACAAGAAACTCCCGAGCTGCTAACACACTCTTCGTCGGCAAAATATTCTTAGTTACTCTCCAAAGAAAATGAAGCATACAATATAATATTTGATACTAATATTTTTTGCCTTTTTCTGATATGCTACTTACAAATATAATTTTATTTCCTCGTTATTAAAATTAATATTATTAAAATTCTTTTTTAAACTGTCATTTTCTTTTCAACAAACTGGTCAAATTTTTATTCATATGCTTTCATAAGGTGATATTTATAGCTTAAAAAACATTAGTTGTTTTGTTTGACCAAATAAAAGACTTCATTATTCTTACATTTTTTTTTCCTATATTACATTTGTTAAAGTAAAAAAAAAGAAAAAAATATATAATACATATAGGTCCTTTTTTGATATTCTGTTTCCACAATTAAAAATAGGTTATAAACGACTACCTCTGTTTTTTTTATTTCTTTACTTTCACTATTTCATCAATACCAATACAAATTCACTTTTCACTAATATCAATATAGAAATAATAATAAACAATTACTAACCCTTTAAAAACTTACTTTTTTACCAATATTAATAAAAAAATAATAATAAACAATTACAAAATTTACTATAGATGAAAATATAAACAATTCAAAAAAACACCCAAAAATGAAAATATAAACAACTCATGAAAAGAGAGGCAGTAGTTTTATAGAAACACTTTATTAGCTAATTTTACAAAAACAGTTTAAATGATTATCAGTTAGTTTTACAAAAGTATTTCATCGCTTATCTTAATAAAATTATAATCTAAAAAAAAAAATTTATATACAATAAATTGAAAAACACCGATAATGGAAAATACCTTCTAAATATTTTAACTCATAAGCAGTTGAGAAATATACTACTGATTAAAACTCATTTCAAATTGTAAAGACATACAAAACTAATTCTAAAGGCTACATAAATAAAATTGATAGTAGTATTTATTGAAGTATTTTCATTTGGAAGTTTGAAGTTTAAGTGTGTATAGAGAACAGTAACTTGGGAATACGAAATTAAACGACACAGCAAGCAATATTGTCTGCTTCAGATTTATCCTGACCAAGTCAAACTTCAGATGCTGGAGAATAATCAAATCTTCATATTTTAAATCATTACTTTCCAAACACGCATTCTCTTATTCTTCCCTTTTCTTTTCTTTTTTTTTATTGGATTGGACCACAATACAAATAATTATTTCAATTAAATTTAGGACTTTTTAAAATGTAATTAATTTATAATAAAAATATTAAGTAATTTTTTTTTATATTATTGTCACTTTGTTATTTATAATTAATATTTTCTTAAAAGATATTAATTAATATTTTCTAATATTTGTAAACTTTAACACATGTTTTCATATATATTCCAAAAAATGATAATTACAATACTTATTTTTTAGTAGAAAATAAGTTTAATATTATATAATATTTTGTTTTTTGAGAAATATTTATTTTATTTTTCTACTATTAAAAGAATGCACTTTAATTTTATTAAATTATTTAGTAAGTTCGATTATATAATTTTGATAAGAAAAAAGAGAAAAATTATTGAAAATGCAGTCAATCAGTTTTCCCTATTTAATAAAAATTATGCGAGACATTTGTTTTTGGAAATAAAAAATAAAAAAGAAACTGTAAAACACTTATTTTGGGAATATATGTGTAGATTTTTGGGTATTAAAGTTGTTGAAAATTTAATTTAATTAGCAGTACTATATATACGATCCTCGTTAAGAAAAAAGATTGCACATTTGATTTTTTTTTTTTTTTGAGAAATGGAATATTTAATTTAAAAATAAAAACAAAATTGCCAACCTTCTTGAAATTTCATCCCTGATTTTGGACCCCACAATTGCGTCATCCCAATTCTAAATTCTAATTCTTTCCCCTTCTTCCATCAAGCTCTCAACCATTCAACCAAACATATTCGAAATCCATTGTTTAATCAATTTTCTTCTCTTTTCCTTCTTCCCTTTTGTCTCTCTCTCTGTCTGCAAGAATCTATGGAGGATTTTAACAGATCAAGATCGTATTCTTATTCACATAGGGGTAGCAACGATTTCCAGATAGAGAGCTACTACGGCCCAGCAAGGCCTCCCACCACTTCTTATGAGTTTAGGTCTTACAGTGCTTCTTATGACGCTTACCCCAACAATAATTTATCCAACATTAAAGATTTTAAGCTCAAGAAAGGCAAAAGCACTTCTGCTTCTTCTTCAAAGTCTTGGGCTTTCGCTGACCCTGAGTTCCAAAGGAAAAAGAGGGTTGCTAGCTACAAAATGTATAGCGTTGAAGGCAAAGTCAAGGGCAGTTTTAGAAGAAGTTTCAGGTGGCTTAAGGATAGGTATACCCAGGTGGTTTATGGATGGTGGTGAACTTTTTGTGGGTAATAAATTAATTTACTCTCTCTCTCTCTCTCTCTTGCTTATGTTGTGTTTTTATGTATGTTATGTAAGCTGTGGCAAGCTGGTAGTTCAAAATTTTGTCACAAAAAGTTCATAGATTAATGTGTTTGTGACACTATTTTAATTTTGAGTTGGGTAATTTATTGTTGTTTCTTCATATTGGTTGAAATAGATATGTCAATTCATTGACAATTGTTCATGATTATGGTTTGAAGATATTTAAGTTCTGAAGTTTTGTATATTTGATTGTCGAATCTTTGTTCTTTACTCATGGTTTCTAATCTAATGGCTGCATAATTTGCATTCAGATGGTTAGTTCCAATATTCGAAAAAATTGGATTTGCTTTATTTATTGTTTTTTCAACTTGTCATTGTTACCATTATTTCTAAAACACGATTGAAGTTGAGCATTATATTATGATTGAGAAGAACCTTGAAGAAAAGAAGGATTGAAAATTGTGAGTTCCCTTGCTGCTTGATTGAGTTATGGAAGTATCATCTGTTTAGTTTAGTTGTGAGTCTATGCTAATTAGGAAATAAATAATTAATTAAATGGAATCATGCATTAACAACGAAACCAAATCAAACTATTGAAGAATAAAATAAAAAACATTAAATAGGAACATGAATACATAGTAAGCACACATATTAGGAAACAGAGCTTCTTAAATTGAGAATACTTCCATCGCATGCTTACCTTAGGTAGTAATTTTAGTTGTTAGAACATAGAAATGGAAAATCACTTATGTTACTTTATCAAAATGGACATCTTTTTTTTTTAGGGGAACCAAAATGAAAAGCTTAACAGTCTTTTTTTTCTTTTCTATGCTAGATTTATATTACTAATTGTGTATGATGTCTGTATATAGAGGAATATACAGAATCCCTTTGCTTGAGTCTAATCCTGAACTACTTGAAAGTTTAACTCAACTTTCTCGATATCCTTGGGGATGTATTACGCACATACAAAATCGCCTAAATTTTGATTTGAATTCTCTACTGCAATTTCCTTGAATCCATTTCTTTGATTTGTTTTGATTAATTAATTGATTGGCCTGATGTTCTATACAAGTTTGGTTATATGCATTAATTTATTCATCCAACCGAAATCGTTTCAAAACAGAAGTGCTTGCTTATTTTTGAGTGATTTGTGGTTATTTTCTTGGTAATCTCATCTTTTTATTTGACTATGTTTTGGGGAATGATTCTTCTTAAAACTTGAAACTGCTTCTTAATGAGATGTAGTTTTTGGCTTTCATTTAGTATGTATGCCCATAGCACATTAGGTTAGCTTGTGAGTGTGACCAAGAGTTGTGACCGACAAGTTTTCGGCTCTTCAACCAGAAAACATTACTGTAGTTTTAGGCCCCTTTAGCTTTTTCCCATTTTGGTTTCTATTGCTTGTTCAAGAATGCTCTTGTAAATTTGGAAACATTTGATATGCAGTTTGGGACATTGGATAAACTGGTTTAGTTGCTCCTAGTAATTGCAAAAATTGTCTAATTAAAAAGGAAATGTGTTGTGTTGTGTATATGTTTTTCTCTTCTCGAACTTGTTATGTTCGTGTTCTAAAAGACCCCATCTTAATCGACTTGAAACATGTCTAATATTTGATGCCCATTTTCATATAATTACGAAAACTGCTGCTGACTTATTATTTAAGTACAAAAATGGAGATGGGTTTGAGGTGTTGCTTAGGTTAGAAATGATGATGTTTGAGCTGATTAGTTTGTTGAGGTCCATCAACCACCAATTCAGCACTTTATATTGCCGCCTCCATTTTTTTTTTATAAATTATTTATCTGTAATAATAAAAGTAACGTTTTAATTTTTTT
This sequence comes from Croton laevigatus, assembly GCA_949640765.1. NCBI lineage: Eukaryota > Viridiplantae > Streptophyta > Magnoliopsida > Malpighiales > Euphorbiaceae > Croton > Croton laevigatus. The sequence continues at coordinate 14,923 of CATIWJ010363839.1, forward strand.
TTTTTCTTTTTTGAAGATTAAATACTTAATTTGCATTGCTTAGACATAGGAATCCAACAGAACATTTGTTATGTCGTCCCGAATTGGGAGGTTTGCAAAACTAATTGACACTCTTGCAATGCAAGCTTATGAGCTTTCAAGCTTATGGGGATGGGGATGGGGATGGGGTTATATTAAAGCGCCTCAGGTTAAAATTTCTATATGCCCTTCTTCCTCTTTCTCCTCTCCCACGTGTAACTAAGTGAAAAAGAAAAAAAAAAAAAAAACCCGTATAAAAGCCGAGCTCAAGTTTGGCATTCGTTTGCACCAGCTCGTTTGGTAGCTTATGTAAATCACTTTGCGACTTGTTTTTTACTAGACTCACCTGTCCACCAGCTCGCCACTAGAGGCTCGTATAAATAGGGGGTTGACCCTTTGTTAACGACATACGACTAAAACGTAATGTAATGTAGCAGCCAAATGATCATAGATACCGAGTAGATTTGATTGTGAATACAAATCAGTTCTAACAAATTCAAAACGAAAAACTAATATATTGTGTGTCTGGCTTAAATGAGGCAAACAATTTTTTAGTGAGTTAGTTTATCAAATATTGTGATAATAAATCGAAGTAATGCTACCGCCAGAAAAAGAAAAAGATACAATAAGAGGAAGAAATCACAACAAAATTCACACTAAAATTGCAAACCAGCTGAGAATCTAACAAAGTAATCACAACACAAGAAGAAAGAATAGTAACAAAATGTTGCATCTCATTCTCATTTAATCCTTACCTTCTCTCCTCTTAATTGGTTGGCCGATTTGATTCGATCTTTGCCTAACTCTACTCCTCTTAATTAGACATAGAATATTTATGTATAAAAAAAAAACCAATAAAAATAATTATTTTGGAATAAAACTGTAAAAAAGAATGTAACTGATATTTGATACAATTCAGCATAAAAAATCCCTAGAATGTCACTGCATAAAATTAAAATAACTTACAAAGTAAGAGTTGCTTGATTTGGCCGGTAATTGGGCTGCTCCTGCTCTTCAAATTAAGGCACTAAAAATAGGAACCGGCATTAGAATATCCCCATCGCCCAAAAAATTTCATAGCAATTTCAACGTGTCTTCAATATTTCCTTCACTTTCAGCGCAAGGATCCAACTCTGCCATTACAAGACAACAGAGCCCTATACTTGGAAAGGAAAGGATTGTAAAATTATACAAGAAGATAAAAATAGTGGGTTGCGTAAGACCACAACTAAGCCACCTTAAATTTCGACACTTTCAGGTAGATTTCTTTTGCGGTTTTGCCTCCTTGTCTCTGTGATTTCCCAGTCAAAAGATATGTGGGAATCGATCTGTTTAACGTTAGCGGCTGCCGCCGGTAATAATATCGGTAAGGTTCTTCAGAAGAAAGGCACCATCATTTTGCCTCCTCTTTCTTTCAAATTCAAGGTTTGTACCCATTTTTTCTATTTTACATTCGAGCTAGCTATGCTGGTCGCATTATGTATAGTTTTTGAGATTTCAGGATTTGAATAGTATGACTTTGAACTTTTTTTGTTATTCCGTTTTTGGTTTATTGATTTGATTTTCCAATAGGCGGTGCCTGGAAAAGGTTGCATTTTTTCTTTATTTGTTTTCCCCTTTTGGGAGCTCATTTTGGAAGTGGTTAATAATTGGCATTTTCAATTCTGAATCTATCTGAGAAGTTGAAATCCTGTTCCTATTTTGCGTTTTAGGATCCGTGCTAGTGAATGCGCCTAAATCCTGCTTATGATTTTTGGTGTTGATTTATGGATCACTGGAAACTGACATAATATTATAGCTTGTTAGAATGCTTGGAAACTATGAATCTGAAGTTTGAGATGGCTGGTTCCATTTTGAAGACCTAGATATTAATAGCCTGATTTTTATCTACTCTATCAGATTTTTAAATTTTTCCCGATTTCCTTCTTGTTGTGTGCATTTTTCCAGGTGATTAGGGCATATGCTGTTAACAAAGCTTGGATAATTGGTTTTCTTCTGGATATAGGTGGTGCCATGTTGATGTTGAAGGCATTATCTCAAGCTCCTGTAAGTGAATCCTTTTTTTGTAGCTTCCAATAGATTAACACTCTTGATTACTATTTCAAAATTGAGTTTGAACAATATCACTTCAAGATTTTTTTTTTTTATGCGTGGATGAAGTTTTAAATCTGCTTTGAGCATGATTTGAAAATGGGCTTGGTGCTCTTCCTCAATCTAATTGGAGTCAAACATTTATTTCTTCATTTGTATCCTTTGAGGTCAACTTCTTAAGATGTGTGTTGATTTAATGCAATTTATTTTGTGAATTGGAACCTGTCTTCATCTCTGTAATCTTGACTTGTTCCATCAGGTATCTGTAATCCAACCAGTTTCCGGCTGTGGTCTCGCCATTCTTTCTGTCTTTTCCCATTTCTATCTAAAAGAAGTCATGAATGTCATTGATTGGATTGGAATCACTCTGGCAGGTATCGGTACCATAGGTATGTGAGTTCTTGGTTCTCTCGGTTAATTGCTATAAGCGGTGGTGCCGTAGGGAAGTTCTCTTGGATGCTGATACATTTCTAATTTTCCACTTTCTTTTTATCTGGGATTGGCAGGAGTTGGTGCTGGAGGCGAGGAGCAAGAGGCTTCTTCCATTTCCGTTTTCCAATTACCATGGCTGGCATTTATAGTTGCCATCTTGTTTGTAGGTACCTTACCTTGTGCACCATCATTTATTAGCTGATGCGTATTGTATTGAAAATGTCATAGGCATATGTATGAATGTAGCAACTCGCAAGTCCTGTTTTAGTTCAGTCTTGCAAATTCAAAAAATAAGGTTACATTTTTCAAGGTGAAGTTAAATGTAATTTGATGCATTGCTACTAAATGCATTTGACTACTTTATATTATAAGACTTACCAAACTTTTTCAAGAGAATTTCTGTAATTTTAGAAATCCAAGGGACTAGAGGGAGAGAGAAGTTCCAAAAGTCTTGTCCATGATTGAATGTATTTTATTAGGACTAACAAGGGAGCTTCTTGAAATGATGTCTGATGGGGTTGGCCTATCACCTTATTCACTGTTGGAGGTTCGATTCTCATAAGTATAAATTATGCAAAGACATTGAAGGACTATACTATCCACCGTTTCTTTCTCCCTAAGCCTCATTTCATTGGACATCGCAGTTGTATTTGCCATATTTAAGGAAGTGCTTAATGTCTGCGCTTCAATAACTTAATTTGTCACCTTCCATTCTTGCTATGCTTGCATTTTTTAGGCCTCTTAATAATTGGAGGGTTTGCAGAAAATGAAATGAAATAAAATAAAAAATTGCATAATGTTGTAGTTACTTCATGTGGGTTGTGCAATTGACTATGATTATTTGATTAGGTAGTCCTTAATGGATGGCTTCGTGTTTGCAAACATCAACGAAGAGAGCAGGAGACGGTAACTTCCATTCATTCATGATACTTTGTAAGGTTGAATGAGTTTAACATGCTACATCTTCCATTCCCTCCCTCTCTCAATGAGAATATCTGTGATGCAGATGGAGTATGAAGTTGTTGAAGAAATCATATATGGGTTAGAATCTGGCATTTTGTTTGGGTAATGTTCTAGTTATACCAGCTATATACATATTTTCTTGCTTTTTAAAGTGGATCATCTATCACGTAGCAAAAGTTTGAATTCCGCACAGCATTAATAGAATCCACAGGATCATATATGACCTGAATCCATAGTATCTTATATGATGTCCTGGCTATGTATCATTTTGCGGTGAGTGTGGTTGATGCTATCCATCACCAGCATGATCCATCATTTTCTTTGTTATCAAGAGAAACTATTTTTGCTGATGATTTATGTCGACATTGTTATTTATGTAATCACAATTCATCAAAAAGTTAAATTAAATATGTATCCTGTCTGAAGTGATTTGAAGTATGAATGTCTGCTCTTTCATGTTTATGTGTTTATGATAGATCAGTTTGTGGTTGGGGGTTTAAGGCCCATTTACAACATAGATTAAGCGATGCACAATTATTTATCCCAAGATCGTTTGAAGATTTATTTTTAATATTTTTCAAATGCTTAATACTTGAAATTTTTATGAGAATTAACTAAATCTCATGATCTAGGTTTATGATTTTTAATGTAAATAACCCACAATTGCAGGATGGCCTCTGTGATATCAAAGATGGGCTTCGTTTTCTTGGAGCAGGGCTTCTCAGGGATGATGATTCCTGTATGCATGTCAATTAGCATTTGCTGTAGTGGAACGGGATTTTATTACCAGGTAGCTTGATATCTAGACTGAATAAGGATATGGTGTTGCTCATAATATGTTAACGCATAAAATTTCTGTGGTTATATGGAATTCCCTGTTTTCTCTCACCCACAACAGAGAAACAATATGGGAATATAAAGGAAAGAGGTTACATTTTCTGTCCAATACTTTTTCTCAATGACGTTTTTATGGAGTTGTATCTGCTGCGATTGGTATTTGAGGTAGTGTTAAGTGTATGGAAAATTGGAAGCTTATTAGATCTAAACCATTTGGGCCTTTTCATTTGAACAGACTCGTGGTCTAAAGCATGGTCGGGCAATTGTGGTGTCTACATGTGCTGCTGTAGCATCAATAGTGACTGGGGTGCTTGCTGGAATGCTTGCTTTGGGAGAACAATTGCCTTCTGCACCAACGGCTCGACTTTCTCTTCTGCTCGGATGGTAACTCTTTGACACAACTTATATCCCACTACTCTTCTCTTTATAGAGAAAATTCCCTCAATTATATTAATTCTTGTAGACTAGTTTATCTTTATTTAACCCTTATCTTTATTTAACCCTTTGTAGGATCTGTCATCCCAAGTATAAACCAGGTCCTTAAAAATATATTATTTGGATCCTAGAAAGCCAGACCTAGTAGAGCTGATTTGCTACATGTTAAATTTTGTTTTTGCAGGGTACTTATCATAGTAGGTGTTATATTACTTGTGAGCTCAACCCGGCTACTGCGACACCTTCCAAGACCACTGCGACGCTTTGTGCGAACCAATGTAGATCGGAATTTTAATCTAACTCGAACAGGTTCTACCCGCTCCAAAGATACAAACCCAAGTGCTGTTATCCAGGCATCCACATTGCATCATTTGATTTCATCAAAGGAGAAGGCATGAAGTAGAAAAAGTTTCCAGGTGGTTCAGTACCCTTAGATACAAGCTCTTACTTCGATCAGCGTGCTTGAATGACCCGCAATGGAATTGGACTTGTTTAGGGTGGGGTGTACAGTTCCTTGGGAGGGCATATGTGATTTTGGAGAATCATTATCTGCGGAGATTGTATTCTTTTACATCATTGAATGGTAAAGTTGGAACATCTTCATATGTAAATCATTTGCCACTTCCTGACGTGGATAATGATTGGGAATGTATCATACATGTAGACTAACAATTACTCATCACTCAGCAGAACAAAACTGTGTTCTTTCTTTCACAGTATGCAAATACATTACATTCCATTTTAAAAACTCCATGATTTAGCATTAAACGCCATTTCATCCACAGATTCATTCCGGAATATTATTACTAATGGATTATTATAATTAGACAGCAAAAGATGGCTTCAAATAATTTTAGTCCTTTGATGTTATCCATTGACTGTTTAGTTCTTGTAGTTTGGATCCAAATTATGAGCTGCTGTTCTTTCAAATTTCATGTGTTTATGTTTGATTCAATTTAAGCACGTTGCGCAATTTCAGGATCAGTGTCTTATGCTTTTTCATGTGTTTGTGTTTACTGTCTTTTTTGTTCCCAGTTTGCCTTATTTCATGCTTCTGTTTATTTTTTATTTCAATCCCTAAGATTGGGATTGGATTGTGAATCTGATTATCAGAGAGAAAATTACAGATTTCTATTAAGTTAATATAAATAAATAAACTTTTTTCAAATAATAATGATAAATAAATTTCCGACCATAAAATTGCAAGAGTCATTAAACAAAAGTAAATTTTTTTTTTTTTTTTGAATTAGAATATAAAATTCATTTAATCAATTAAAATAAGTAAATAACATATGAAAATATTTTATCCAAGGATATGTAATTGTCAGCTGATTCAGTAAATTAAAGATGTGCCATTATTTGTATGTTTTTATTTTTTTTTTAACAGAATCTTGTAAGAGAGTTAAAGAAGCATAGTAGAAGTTTTGTACATTGAAAATTAAAAATTAATTATGATTATTAAAGTATTGGAAATAGAAGTAAAGATTGGATGTGTTTTGTTTTGTCCCAAAAGGACACCAACCAAACAGTTTCTTTCTTTTCCAAAATTGTTGGAAATTAAAAGGCTATTGAAAGGCTGGTAAGGTAGTGTGTTTAGCAGAGAGCATATGTTCAAATTATTATGAAAAGTATGTCAAAAGTCAGTGTACAATTTAACTAATTAAGTGAATTTTTTTTTTTCTCTTTCCTTTTTATTCTTTTGTTTTGCGTTAAAGTTAAGACGTTATGGTTGGGGTTAAAGATAACTAGTTAAAAAATGTTGGTGTTGGGTTTTATTTTTAATAATTAATTAGTAAAGAAATATAAGTTAATTACAATGGAAACACTAATCTCAACACTCAATTTAAACCTACAGTTCGAATGTGCGTATAACAGCACTACCCAGGTAAGTTTAAGTAGAGTTTGAATAATAATCGAATTATGTACTGCTCTAGTGTTGCTAGGCCATCTCCAACCCTTCTCTATTTTGCAATTTGGAGATGGTTTTGCTCTCCAACCCTTCTCTATTTTGCAATTTCCAAAGCAAACAAATTTGGAAATTCAATTTTGTTCGATTTATAAAGATTCTAATTCGTAGTTGATAGTTGATAGGCGTCGAAATCCGCTGCCGATTCTTTCAGCTCACGTATATGAGCTTTTCGTGAACAGCTATTTTATTTTTCAACCGTAGACAAAATTAACCCAAGGATTAACAATTTCATCTGAAGAAAAGAAAATCATACACTCCAAATTTTGTTCAAGAATTGAGAGAAAAATTAAAAAAAAAATAATACAAACAAAATCAAGTTTTATGTTTTTTAAGATTCTTGTGCTTCTTCTTTTCATATAAAATTTCTTATCTTTTTAATTATTTATCGAATAGATGACATCATACTCATAGAGGTCAGCACCAGGCGAGTCATAAGACCAGATAACTCTACTTGGGTTGGATTAAGGCCCGAGATCAGCGTAAGACTAATCTTAGCATAGGATAGGTAATTGAGGATCCGCAAGGTCGACATAAGATGTTTGGCATTCTGGATGCTCAAGCCGATGTCCATAAACCATTCAGGGATCGTCCTCTGGTCAACCCGGGCCATACTCCCGGTAATCATTACGTACAGTTTGGATAGCCAAGCACGCAACCCGTATTCTGACAGGTATGGGCTCTGAATTTGTATTACTGTCATCATTACGGTGAGTTGACATTTAGAGTCATTATTACGGGGAATTAGCGTGTAAGCAACCATTAAGAAGTCTCCACTATAAATACCGTAACAATCTACTATTCACGGGTAATCTTTGTAATCCTTCCACTCTTTCTATTCTCCTTTCTGAATATTAGACGATCCCACATCTGACTTAAGCATCGGAGTGTTTGCTAAGACAACACCCTAACTCTTTCTTTTATTTTCAGGATCGTCCCTTATAAACAACTACTTAGTCACTCCAAGGTGAACTATAGCTCGGGTTGATCTCCTTTTTTTAACCTCGGAGCCATCACGAATCTATGCATTGAATTGGATATAGCAATTACCGGAAAAAAATACGCAGCGTAATGATTTGTGTTTCCGGTTTCTAGATTTGAAAATTTTATAGATTGTGCCTTCTTTCTTATTGTTTTAAGTAGGCAAAAAAGTATCAAGGTGCAATAATATATTTGTTATGTTGTCTTAAATTGTTGTACTCTATATTGATTGTAAATGTATACATCGTAATTATTGCCAATGTGGTTGTGAATGATGGAAGTCGGCAGTGAAATGACTTAGCATTCCTGTTGAAATTCTTGGAGTTTAGTTCGAATGAATATTATTGGGTATGTATCAATTTTACTCCGCATTCATTATTTTTTTGTTGTATAATATATATATTATACTGTTGAAAGGTTGAGAATTTCTTTGTCTTCTCATGTTGGGATTAAGTGTAATATTTCAATGGCAAACATCAACAATTTAATCTGCTCATATTTTTCAATTACAAAATGAATCCATTACTTATCAACGAAGTTGGCCACAACCAAAGAAAAAGGAAGATATACACAAAATTTATAATGAATATTCATATATACATTTTTTTAACATAATGAATATTAATATTACTTGTGCATGGTTTGTTCTATATTAACCATCATTATTTTGCTAAAGTAGGGAACCATTGAATAAATTTAAAAAAAAAAAAAAAATGAGAACAGAGAGTTTTTAATGGTGAATTTAGATAAAATAGTTTTCCTTCGTGTCTCACATGATTTGTATCTTTATTTTTTAACAGCAAAATTCAAGTCTATTATCTCCACCGTTATTTGTATTATGACTTTATTATTATATTTTATTGTTTGATTATCAAATTTGTTATTTATATTGTTCATTATATTATTGTATCTTAAATTATTTTTCTACCTCGTTAACAAATATTTTGTTGAGCATTTGGTTACCCTAACTTATTTCTTACTCAATTGAAAATTTAGTTCAAAATTAAAATATTAATTTGAATTTGTTTGATACTGTTATTGGACATTTTACATATTAACCGCAAGAACTATGAAATTAATTTTATTATACACTTGGTTCATCAGTTACCAGCCACCAATAATAGCTATCAGCTACTTAAAACTGTAACGTGCTTTGTGATTTTCGCAAGCCCTTTAAGCAACACTTAATTTATATAAATGATGATAAAATATTTAATAAACTAATTTTATACCTCTTTACTTTTAAGAGGGAAAAATATGAACACAAAATTATTCCAATATAAAAATAACTTTATAAGAAGAATTATGTTAAACACAAATTAAATTCTCAATGTTTGCAATAGAATAATCTATCCAACTTGTACAAAATAAAATGGAAATATTAAAATTAACTTAATATAATAATTAATATAATCGCTGTAATTTTCTTAGAAGAAAAAAAAAAGAAAAAAAAAGGGAAATTTACAATTTCCTCCCTATGTTTTAGCATATTATACATTTTCCTCCCTATTAATTATGAAATATAATAAAATATCCCTACATTATTTTTCCGTCAACAATAACCTCATTCTGTCAATTTTTTTTGTTAAAATAACTATTTAAGGATCAAAATGTAATTTTACGGGCCTTTTTGAAAAACTCAGAAAATGAAGGACTGAAATAGAAATTCTTCCTTCTTCTTCTTCTTCCTTCTTCTTCTTCTTCGTTTTCCAGCCTTAGCAGCGCCTCCCTGTACCACTGCCGCCGGCGAGCTCCTGCCAAAGAACAATAATCAATAAAGAAAAATTCAATTTCTAAACAAAAATCCAATCATAAACTTGTCACATTGTGTAAATTGATGAAATTTAAAAGCTGTAGGTAATAAATCCTCAAAAATCAACCTACCCAATTCATATTAAAAAGGAAAGGAACAAAATTTCCGAAAAGAAATCGCAAAATTATGAAACCAAAATCCATACCTTCCAAGAGGGAAGATTCACGATGGGGGACACTATATCACCGTCAAATTGAAACTCATCACCGTGATAGGAACTTGATTGTTCATTGTTGATTTGTCTCTTGTATAAGCTAAATGACAAAGCGCCAATGCATTAATCACTTATAAATTGTGAGTTGTAAACAGAATTGATCATAATGAGAATTTACTCTGTTTTGCTCTGTTTTGACTTTTCTTATTCATTGTCTTTTTATTCGCTTTGCGGGAGCTTGGGCATCTGCCATCAATGCATGAAAATGTCTTTCTTTTCTTTTTGTTTCTAATTGCGATCAAGTGTATCTGAAATTAATCTGAAAATCCTTTACCTTCTTCTTGAAGGAATTAGCTTTCTCAGGAATGTGCAGCTGTAACTCTCTTTCTAATGCATTTTTTGTTCAACTTGCAAATTGAGGGATAAAAATGCTATATTATTATGCACTGTGCTATCCTATGAGTTTGTAAGTATTAATTTAGATGAAATTTAAAGCAATCTATTAAAAATAAAAAACATGAAAAATTTACGTTGGTTGGTGAATAACCATGCAAATGTCCACTGGGAAACAACCCAAATATTCTAAACAACCATGCTGATACATAAATTTTGGGTTTATATAATGATTGACTTGTCATTCAAAAATAAAATTCATTTAGTTGGTCTAAATTCAAGAATTAGCTTTTCTTCTTCCTCAATCTCTTTTTCTCCCTTTTGAATCTCACAAAAACAAGGATGCACTTGAATTTTTGAAACTTCAATTTTAATCAATTCCTAGGTCCCGATCTGTTCTTTTTGTTTTCTAAATTAATCGGTTGAAGTGATGATTCTGATGTTGTGGGTGACTGATCAAAATGGTGATGGATGGTCGAAGATGATATGGCGGCCGGTGGCTTTAATGGAGGGTCTGATGTTTGGCTTTAATGGAACTAACCGGCGTGATCTGAAGAGGCGGCGTAGGAGGAGGTGGGCAATGGAAGAGTAGGGTGGAGGAATTTCCATTCAGTCCTTCATTTTCTGAGTTTTTTCAAAAAGACCCGTAAAATTACATTTTAGTTCTTAAATCGTTATTTTAATAAAAAAAATTGACAGAAGGAGGTTATTGTTGACGGAAAAATAATGTAGGGACATTTTATTACATTTCATAATTAACATGGAGGAAAATGTATAATATGCTAAAACATAGGGAGGAAATTGTAAATTTCCCTAAAAATAATTCATAATAGTGATGAAAATATTGAACATTTCTAAAGACTCAAGTGTTTTCTTAGCCTGATTAATTATGATTGTGTACTATTCATAGTGATAGTTAAGCGGTACCACATGAGTTATCGGTGGCTCGAGGCGATGCGGCCTAAGACTAGAGGTTGGTGGCACAATCCAGACTTGAGGTCGGTGGCCCATGACAGGTTGGTGATATGTGAGAGGTTAGTGGCCCATGTACACTAAATGAAAACTTAAGTGTTTTCTTAGCATGATTAATTATGATTGTGCGCTATTTATAGTAGTGGTTAAGCAGTGCTACACGACCTGTTGGTGACTTGGAGAGATGCAGGCCTAGGACTAGAGATCGGCGGCTCAATCAAAAAATGAAGACTTAAGTGTTTTCATAGCCTGATTAATTATGACTGTGGATTATTTATAGTAGCAGTTAAATGGTGCCACGTGAGTTGTCGGTGGCTTGAGGCGATACGAGCCTAGGATTAGAGGTCGGTAGCCTAATCCCCGACGTGAGATTGGTGGCCATGTACACCTCTAGTCTAAGGACCTCATTTACTTGATGGTACTTCACTAAACTTTGACAGATAGGTCAGCCTGTAATACCTATATAAATTCCCAGTTTTATTTGTATATTAAATTTGTTTTGTCCGTGGAACGGTAATTACAAGATGGGAAAAAAAATAAGTAGTCCAAATTATTTTATTTCTGTGTTTTTTTATAGTAATTATTTACTTCTTATGTTTTATATTCATTAAATTATTTAGATATTTTATTAAAAAAGTTTTTAAGTGGAACTGAAATGACAATATTACTATTAAAAATTATAAAAAAATTAAAACAAATTTTAATCTAATTAAAACACATGAATATATATTATATTAAATACAGGAAAAAAATAATTAGACCATGCTTTTTTTTTTTAAAGGAATTACTTCATCTTGTATTTTGGGATGATAGTAGTCTATGAGTTTTTTGTGCCTCTTTTTTTTAACAGAGGCGTTTTGTGTGCTTTAGGCAGGACAAAATAACTATTATTGAATAATACTGGCATTAATTAATTTTTTTCCCTTTTTCAACTTATAAGATGGATAATCCGGTAAGCATTTCGGATCCA
>CATIWJ010363877.1:0-17419 GCA_949640765.1 Croton laevigatus
AACATTTATTTATTTTATTTGGCAAATAAGTCTCAATATTTATGATTTTGGGTTTTTTAATGAATTTGTTCTTGTTTTAGAATTCCACCATTGATGTTTATCATAATAATTTTCTTTATTTTAAAAATCAAATGAATTAAATTCATTGTATTTGTAATTATCGTCAAACTATTGTAGTATGGTACAAATACTATATTACCTTGGAATAATAATATAGGACACTGATTATCTTTTTAAAACTTATAAAAATTTAAAAAAAAAACTTATAAAAATAAGGGCTGCATGCAGATTCAACTAAAAAATTAAAATAATGAGAAAAAAAACTAAATTGAACATAATAATGTTAAAAATGATCATTTAGGACTTTTTAAGCTGCCAAATTGAAAATAATAGCTAAAAAATCAGTTTTGGGCTAGAAGTTTATAAAGGGTATACAACAAGTATATGACAGTTTTTGAGTGACTCCTATATTCCCGATGACAAATACTGGCATCCTCAAATTTTTTGTGACATTATTGGCGAGTTGAAAATCGATTTTCTGGCTGAAAATTGACAAAAAGCTTATGGATTCTCGCTGATACTCACCGGAAACCTCTCATATTCTCTTTGGCCAGCTAAATCATATCAAATACCTTTGAATATTGCTGGAAATTTTGAGATATTTAAAACTGAAACCGTGTAGTTCATTTTTTCGGCAAAGCAATTATGAAATTCCACCGATCACTTTCTGAACTTCATTGGAAACTGCCAAAAATCTCTCCTCCTACCTTATACTTGACTGAAACCTCAAAGATACCGCATCGCCGTCATGGATCGAAGTAGTTTCTAAAAGCTTTGCGATTGAAATTGCAATTTTCCAGCGAAGTTTTCAGCAAGTTCTTGATTTTCATCACCTTCCAGTCATTCACGTTAACTTTCAAGGTACCGAGGGACTTGTTGGCGTCTGGGCCGTCGATTGGTAGCCTTAGCTCTCCAGTCGAATGCATGGATAACGTTGATGGGGAGTCCTGTGGAGTGGCAGAGGAGTTTGCAGAGTTGCGTCTTTGCAATTCTGGTTTTTAATTTTTCATTATTCTTTTAAAAAATGACCTAAACAATTAGGGCGTTTGGCGGGAGTAATCAAGAAAAGATAAGAGAATTTTTCTGAACTGATTTTTTTAGAAATTGTTTGTTAGTGTTGAGTCAATTTATTCATTTCTTTTATCTTTTTTTCTTTTTAGCTTCTTTCCAAAGTTCTTTAGACTAATTCCCTACCCTTTAGGATTTTCTATTTTTATTCCCCTCCTCTATTACCTGGTTCTCTCTCTCCTCGTGCATCCCTTCATTACCTTATTCACAAGTAGCAGTAAGCCACCACCGTGCACCCTTTTTCTCTCCGACAAACATCGTCCTCCAAAGCCCGTCATTCTCTCTCCTCTGGTGAACTATGTATGCATCGTTCTACCTCCTCCTCTCTTTCTTTCTATTTTTACCCCTTTTTTCTCCGGCAACCATGTTTTCCGTCCTCCTTCTTCAAATTATATATTGTATTGCATTATATATCTTATTTTGGATGTAAAGATTTGTGCTATAGATTATATTATTCCAACAGAGAAATTCATTCCTTCATATTATATTTTATTTTGCATTATAGAAGGTATATATTTCATTTTTTCGGTTTTATTTTGCATTATATGTTGTTCTAATTCCTTCAGGTTAACAATATTGTTTTCATTTTTGATATTCTATCTTTTTTTTTAATTTTTCATGTTTTGTTCGTCTTTTTTTCTCAAAAATATTGTATGGACGTTTTTGTTCTTTTCTTCAGATTTTTTTATTTAATTAGACCATTGGTATGTCTAAAGTCATGTTAGATTTAATTTTTATAGGAGCATGTTTGATGAAATGAAAAGCAGTAGCTTATGTCTGGTGAAGGAATGTAGTAGCTTGTACTTTTTTTTAAAGATTTAAGCAAAGTGATGATCATCTTGGCAAATATAATATGCATGGTTATGTTTTGTTTAATTATTTTAAGCAAGTGATACAGTATTGTTGGTGTTCCTTTCTACATAAATGCCTTGAAATGGTATTTCCTTAAGGAGGAAGAGACCGAAACATTATTCGTTTTGTAGTTATGATAATTAATCGTGTTGTATTGCTACATTTGATGTTGTACTAAGTTAGAAAAACACTACATTCTCAATATATAGAACTAGATAAAAGGACACGAAGAAAGATGAGATTGAAAAACTTGAATAGAATTATTAGAGAACGTGACATTTTGTGTAGGAACTTTCTTCGTATAAATCGGCGAACATTTGGTATATTTATTGAGATGGTTAGAGATATTGGTGGGTTGAATGAGACAAGAAATATGTGTTTGGGGAAGATTATTGCAGGTTCTTGTACACACTAGCGCACCATAGAAAGAATAGAATGATTGGTGCGTATTTTTATAGAAGTGATGAAATAGTTAGTAGACAATTTCATGATTGTTTACTAGCAATCTTAAAGTTACATGTTTTGCTTCTTAAGAAACCTACTCCTATACTAGAGGATTACGATGATGATAGGTGGAAATATTTCAAAGTATAGTGAACAAACTCTCGTTACATAAAAATGGTAGAAGTATTCCATAAATTTAAAATGAATTTTATTTCTTTTGTAGAATTGTTTAGGTGCACTTGATGATACAATGATTAGTGTAAATGTACCTTATGAGAAACTATCCAAATATCAAACAAGGAAAGGAACCCTTGCAATGAATGTATTAGGAGTTTGCTCACTTGAGATGGAATTTATATATGTATTACCCGGTTGGGAGGGATTGACACATGATGGTCGGATTCTTCGAGATGCTATTTCTAGGCCTAACGGTTTAAAGGTTCTAAAAGGTAATTTAATTAATTAAAAAGTTTTATTAAGTCTAACTTATATGAGAGAGTGTATAATAAAATAATTTTTTTTTATTGTGTCAATGTTGTTATTTCTATATGATGGTGGTTATAGTAATGGAGAGAGATTCCTTGTACCATATAGAGGACATCTTTATCAACATAAAGAGTGGAGTAGTGATCAAAGTTAACCACAAACTATGGAAGAGTATTTCAACTTAAGGCATGCAAAAGTTAGAAATGTGATTGAATGATGCTTCAGGTTACTTAAGGGAAGATGGGGAATTCTTAGAAGTCCTTCTTGGTTTAGTTTATAAACACATGGTCGTATTGTGCTTGCATGTGCTTTATTACATAACTTGGTAAAGAGATATATGCCTCTGGTATTATTTGATGATGATGACTTATTTAAGGAAGTTGATAGTTATAGTGATGAAATAAATGAAGATGATGAAGTGGAGTACATAACCACCATTAGTGTATTTGACCCATGGACTATTTTCAGAAATACAATGGTTTAGAAATTGTTCAACAATTAGAGAGCTAGAAATCATAGAATTACTTTGTGATACTACATTAGTTTGTTTGAATTTGTTTGTTTTATTTTGGATTCTATTTGTGTGTTTAAATGGATTTTGTACTTGTATGTTATTTTTATTTCTACTATTTTGTTTTATTTGGAACTTATTGTTTATAAGGGTGTGTTGTATTATTCTCCTTTTTTCAAATAAACATTATTGTTTTGTATATTCTATTTATTTTTATTGTTATAGTATGATGGATGAAAGTAATACAAGTGGAGGTGGAAGGGGCAGAAACAAACGGTATTGGACTACTGAAGAAGATAAAGTCCTTGTCACCACTTTATATGATTTAGCTACTGATCGACATTGAAAGTGTGAGAATGGATTCAGAAATGGCTACATGGTTCGTTTGGAGGAGGTCTTTGAAAACTTCACCACACATTGATTCAAGACTTAAAACTTTTGTTAGCAAGTTTAGAGCAAGCGTTCAAATGCTAGGTACAAGTGGGCTCATGTGGGATGATGAGAGGAATATGATTTCTATGGAGCGATCAGTGTATGATAAGTATTGCAAGGTATGTATATTATGCATTGGTCATCTATTTAATATGACATGATTAGTAATACTTTATATTGATTATTTTTATTATTTTATATTTTTTAGGTTCATCCTAATTGAAAAAACTTGTATGGAATTGCTTTTCCACGCTTGATTGAAATAGTGGTGATTTATGGCAAAGACTATGCCACTAGAAAACCAACTGAAGGTTTTGTTGCTGCGGTTAGCAATATGGAAAAAAAACTGCTCCTATTCAAGTTGCACTTGATTCAAGTGATAATGATGAGGTTGTTGCTAGTGGTAATGTCACTCAAGCTGTTGAATCTGCTCCTTCATCAAAGAAATTGAAGGTAGAAAAACCTTCCAAAAAAAAAGGGGGAGGTAGTAAAGGAAGTGATGGTGCTGGAAGTTCTAGTGGGTCTGAAATAGTTAGCTTACGAGGATTCATGAAAGATATGAATGTTCATCTTTCCACCATGGCTAATATGATGTCACGTGCTAATGGTCGAGCAAAAAGTAGATGAGCGAGGTAAGCAAGTATTTGAAGAACTGCTCTCTTTGCAAGGTATTACTCCTATGCAAGCTCTTGACATTGCAAACATTCTAACATCACAACCAAACAAGCTTATGATTTTTTTCTAAGTTTTTAGGAGGCTTATAAAGATTGTTATGCTAAGAAGCTTCTTAGTGAAATTGGTGATGGCAATGTTTAAGTCTCATGTTGATGCTTTATGTATGGTATTTGGTATTTTGGTATGAATTTATGTAGAATTAAGGGTGAGCATTTGAGTAGATCGGATAATTTTTTACCGATCCCTGCCCAAATTAGCATATTAGGGAACTTTTTCTCTTTATCCATTTTACCCGAATTACCCTTTTATTCGAATTATATATTAATACTCGAATTACCTGATTTGTATATACCTTGGCCAAATTAGAATATCCGAATTGGCTGAATTGCCCGAATTGATCAAATTAAAAATTAACATTCTATTTTTTTTATCTATGAGAAAAATTGCGAAGCATTAAAACAGCATCTAGTAAAGAATAACATGACGTTGTTTTCTTATTCGGCCAAAACAGGTTATTTGGCCAAAAAGCATATTACCCTATTATTGCCCAAATTACCTCCCCGTCTTGCCCGAATTATCCGTTTTACATATATTATGCTATCTGTTCCATCCAAATTATCCGTACCCGTTTTGTTCAACCCTTTGTAAAACATAATTGTTTTGTACTAAAGTAGAACATATTTGGAATTGGCAGTTGATGTATGTTTACCAAACATATGTTTTATGTGGTTTTGGAGGACAAGTAATTTGTGGTAGTTGTATTTTGGATGACATGTAATTTACCATGAAGTGGTATTTTGAACTTGGAAGTACTTTGCCAAGAAGTGGTATTGGTATTTTTCTTTTCAAAATCATAAAAAATCACATGTAAATATAGCTTATCAATCAACAATGTGTATACTTCATAATAAAAGTTATTGGTTCTAAACGTATGTTATTATTAATACATGCGCTTCATGTTAAAAAGAATTTCTGATTTTCTGCTTGAAACCAAACAGCCATAGTGGCAAATATTCTATTTATAAAGTAAACCTAAACATACAAGGGTATTCAGAGTTATTATTCTATCACGGAACGATTTAAAAAATAGTATTTTGTATTTTATCTGGATTAAAATACTAGCCACTGCTCTAATTATTATTGCTGGATTAATCATTATTGATGGAGCCATTATTCTAACACTTTACACTAGCCATTATTCTAACCATTATTGCCGAACAGGTTCTTAGCGATCGAGATGCTCTTGCCTACACTAGTTCTAAATTAAAATTTAATCTAAGAAGAACGAACGGGAAAAAAGTAATTTTATTCTAAAAATTAGGGTTTATAACTTTTTTGGGAAAAAGAAAGAACTACTTCTTAGCAGGGTTTATATAAGAAGCATTGTAGTAACGTCATTTTTTTTCCCGGCTCTTTCTTTTCTTGCAGAGAGAACCGTGAACTAAAAACCCTAGTTAAACCTCACCTTTCCCTAGAGCTGAATTCACAAAATCGCCATGGGCAAAAGTAAAGTAGGCAAGCACCGTTTGGACAAGTACTACCATCTCGCCAAAGAACATGGCTATCGATCCCGTGCCTCTTGGAAGCTCGTCCAACTCGATTCCAAATTCCAGTTCCTCCACTCTTCCCGTGCTGTCCTCGATCTCTGCGCCGCTCCCGGAGGTTGGATGCAGGTGGCTGTACAGCGTGTGCCTGTAGGCAGTCTCGTCCTCGGTATCGACTTGGTCAAGATTGCGCCAATCCGCGGAGCGGTTTCCATTGAGCAGGACATCACCAAACCCGAGTGTAAATCTAGGATTAAGAAAATCATGGGAGAAAATGGAGTTAAGGCTTTTGATTTAGTTTTGCACGATGGTTCACCTAATATTGGTGGTGCGTGGGCGCAAGAAGCTATGGCTCAAAATGCTCTTGTAATTGATTCTGTGAGACTGGCTACGCAGTTCTTGGCTCCTAAAGGCAATTTTGTTACCAAAGTAAGTTTTTTTTTGGTTTAGCATTTGCTGAAATTATGTGAATCCTTTTTGGTTGGAAACAAACTTGTAATTTTCCTATTATAATGGTGGTGAATCCTTTTTGCTCTCTTGTTCAATCAGTGACTTACCACTTATTGATCAAATAGATATACATTTCATGCAGACCAAGAATTTTAGCTCTTATTTCTTTTGGGTGAATTTAGTGCTTATCGGTTGCTTTCTATCAGGTTTTCAGGTCCCAGGATTACAATTCTGTCATGTACTGCCTCAATCAGGTAAATTTATTCTCCTTAAAATCCTGCTGTGTCTCATATATAGCCAAATTTGATAACCTTGGATTTTGCTTTTTACAGTTGTTTGAAAAGGTTGAGGTAGATAAACCAGCAGCAAGTCGTTCTACATCTGCAGAAATCTTTGTTGTGGGCTTAAAGTACAAGGCCCCTGCAAAGATTGATCCACGTCTTCTTGATGTGAGACATCTATTTCAGGGATCCATAGAACCACAGCGAAAGGTATTTTCTCCTGTTTTCTTCATTCTTTCATCATTTCCTTTCCCTGATTATAAGTTTGATTTATATGTTGTTTGCATGGGTCTGTGTAGGTTATAGATGTACTCAGAGGGTCAAAACAAAAGCGACACCGAGATGGGTAAGTTATCTTATCTCATTGAGTTTAAGGCTATCTTTAATGGCCACATAAATGTTATTTCATTTTCCATAATTGATAAGTTAACTGCATTTGCAATTTTTGAGTCCATAGATTATGTTCCAGAATGTAGCATGGTTCCTTCCTAAGTTGAGGCTCATAAAATGCTTGGTTTATTCAGTTTAAGCTTGTTTATAAGAATAGTTGTTAACATAACATATCGATTTTGTTACATTATGGTTCAAATCCAACTACAGGTATGAAGATGGAGAAAGTATTGTGAGGAAGGTATCTTCAGCTGCTGATTTTGTTTGGTCTGACTCGCCTCTTGAGATCCTTGGATCAGTTACTTCTATAGCCTTTGAGGACCTGGCTTCTTTGACAATAAAGGACCATGTTTTAACAACTGAAGAGGTGACCTTTTCTTTTCTTTCTTCACTGCGGAATTTCTTCCAAGTTTTAACTGCTAAAGGAACAGTATGTGTGGCCAGGTTAAAGCCCTTTGTGATGATCTTCGTGTTTTGGGGAAGCAAGACTTCAAGCATTTATTGAAGTAAGATTCCTATTTTTTGCTTCCTTTTTCATTGAATTTTTAGGTAATCGTGTGCACTTCCAATAAGATAAGAGACTAAACCTACAATTTGTGGTTCTGTTTATGGGCACTACTCATACAGGATGTGAACTTCTGTTTGACATGCATGCCTACCTCTCTCTCCCTCTGTGATTGGTACTACAATTAATTTCTACACAAAAGGTTGTCGTATTAATTTTTGGGCTAGCTTGATTCATGTAACCTGACATTGCTTGTTCTAGTCTGTTCTGTAAATGCATGAGTGGATTTCTGGTTTTCTCATATTGGACTCGATTGACATCAGTGGTCATTTTGTAGTTACTGAAAGAAATGTTGGTTGGAACTTATTACTTCTAAATTTAATTCTCCTTTTTTAGTTGTTTGTATGTGAGCGTATACGATTGTGAATCAAGTTTTTGGAATTTAGCTGACTGTTGAGTGGTGAACATGACTAAAGATGGCTTGAGTGTGACTAATAGCAGTTTGGTCATATGTAGTTGATTTTTCACGTTTTGCTCAGTGCAAACAGAGAAAACATGGAAATATTTTGATATAATACTTATTACACACCTCTGTTATATTTGGCAACAATGATGCATTAATGTTCTAATATCCAATTTTGTCCCAAAGGTGGCGGATGCATATAAGGAAGGTCCTGTCCACTTCTCAAAAGGGTAAAACTACCACATCCACTGATGGTGAAGCAAACAATAAGGAAGATGGAGATGAAGATGATAAATTGCTGAATGAAATGGAAGAGCTTAGTTATGCTATGGAGCGAAAGAAAAAACAAGCAAAGAAACGGGATGCAAAAAGACGAGCTAAGGTTTGTATGATGTGTCTGTCTTTTATAGGCTTTATCTTGTCACGGGCTCTTTTGGGTTTCCAAAACACATATACATTCAAATGATATCTGAGTTCAACATTTATATTTTGGAGCGCTTTCATATTTCCCTGACCTATGATGGGAAAAGAAATGATTACACTTATTTTGATGTTTGAATTTTGTATGCTAAGTTATGCAAATTGATTACTATAGTATTTACATTGCTTCATTGTATGAAAATATTTCAGGACAAGGCTCGGAAGGCAACAGGAATGCAAATAGATGCATTGGAAGATGGGTATACTGATATTGAATTGTTTTCTCTTTCTTCCATCAAGGTGTGTCATTTTTGCCATTGATTTTATAAATTGTATTTCTGTTTTGCAATGCTGGTTTGGAGGTGAAATCTATCCTGCATTAAAACAATCTTGTGATAAAATTTTTTGAAGAGTTCAATTTTGCCTTCTCATTAATTAGTCGTCATTTACATTGAATGGAAACTCTGAGGCAAGGACGTCCATGTTTCAGAAAGTTTTCACGTCTGTTTCCTTGGGTAAAATGCATACTTCCATGGGAAAACATTTCTGTTTCCATGCTACCTAGATTTCATCTTGAGGACTAGAATATAATATTCATATGGTTTCTGGATAGAACTGAATCTGCCTTTGCAAGAATAAAAATTTGTTTTGTATATATTATTTTTACTCTTATATATGTTGGTTGATGCTATTATTGTGTTGACTTTGCAGCAATACTTACATTTAGTTACTGAGGTCAGGTTTTTTTTGTTATAGAGATCCTAATATTAGTCCTTTCATTTTGTTAATTTATTTATTTATTTTGTATATCACATATCAAGTTCCCTTCTTGGTGACTGGGTGTGAAACTCTGGGAGCCTCAAGTACAGTTATTAACTACTAGTATTAGAAATGACAATCCCTCCTTTGCTAGGAAGAATGTTCTGAAATTTTTTATAATGCATCTGAATATTTTTTAATCTCTTTTCTTTGCTCATCAGGGAAAGAAGGATCTGGTAGCTATTGATTCTGCTGAAAATGATGATGAGAATGGTAATTTAGTAGACAGTGAAAATGACGATTCCCATGATGAAGCTCATGAGGATTCATCCAGTGATATAGACTCTGATGAAGACCGAAGAAGGTTGTCGCTTATATCTCTGTCACTTCTGATATAATAACTTAAGGAATATGATAATTGTACTCATCTAAATTTTATTGTAATTCTTTAGATATGATGAACAAATGGAAGATTTTCTCGATCAGGTATATGAACGCTTTACAGCCAAAAGGGAAGGAAGTACTAAGCAGCGGAAACGTGCAAAGGCCTATTCTGAACAACTTGTGGAGGTATGAAGTTTGTCTTCTTTCAAATTGACAATAAAAAGTATTTGTAAAATTTACAGTAACATTTTTGTATTACTGAGTGTTGACTTGGATATTTATCAGTACGGCCTTTATTTTTTATTTCCACAATGTTGTTTATAATCACATGGTCTTTCTTGATGCAGGGCGATGATGATGGTAATGTTATTCATTCTGACTATGATTCAGATAAAGACCAAGGTGATCAGGAAGCCAATCCTCTTGTGGTTCCATTCAATGATGGGGAGTTGCCAACCCAAGAGGAGATTACAGATAAATGGTTTAATCAGGATGTCTTTGCTAAAGCTGCAGAGGATGGAGACTTAGAAATGTCTGACAGTGAAGCCGAAATGGAAGTAGATAGGCAGGGGAAGAAATTAGCTGTCCAAGAAAAGACAGCAAAAACTGCTGTGGGGTCCAAACATACACAGTCCCAACCTTCCAAGGCAGAAGAGGATTTCGAGATTGTCCCTGCTCCAGCTACAGATTCTAGTGACGATTCATCCTCAGATGATTCGGAGGATGATGATGTTGAAACGAAAGCTGAAATATTGGCATATGCTAAGAAGATGCTGAGGAAAAAGCAAAGGGAACAAATGCTTGATGATGCATACAACAAGTATATGTTTGATGATGAGGGCTTGCCTGGATGGTTTGTAGAAGAAGAGAGAAGACACCGCCAACCAATGAAGCCCATCACCAAAGAGGAAATTGCTGCAATGCGAGCACAATTCAAAGAAATAAATGCTCGACCTGCTAAGAAAGTTGCTGAAGCCAAGGCTAGAAAGAAACGGGTGGCAATGAAAAAGCTTGAAAAGGTTCGTAAAAAGGCAAATTCTATTTCAGACCAAACAGAGATCTCTGATCGTTCAAAGAGGAAGATGATTGAACAATTATATAAGAAGGCAGCGCCTAAAAGGCCTAAGAAGGAATATGTTGTTGCAAAGAAAGGAGTTGCAAATAAAGCTGGGAAGGGTAAAGTCCTTGTTGATAGAAGGATGAAAAAAGATGCCAGGGTGCATGGTATAAGTAAGAAAACAAAGGGCAAAAAGGGAAAGAATGCAAAGGGTCAAAGAGGCAGCAAAGGGTCTGGAGGTAAAAAGGGAAACAAAGGGAAAAAGATGGGCATGAATGACTAAGATTTGACAGAGGTTACCGCTATATTTAACTTTTTGCAGTATAGCATTTACTCTCTTGATTTTGTTTTTGGTAAGATTGAAAATTGTTTCAGCAATATTTATTTTGGTAAGATAGAAATTTTGAGTTTCTGGGTTCTCAATAGTTGTATTGAATTGCAAAGTTAAATTCATGGAAAGCTAAGAGTATGAGTTGAGATCTTTTTACAATAATCCGTAGGGTGGGGTTCTGTACTTCTGGAGCTTTCGCACAAGAACTAGGCTGAGCATAAAATTGAACTGGAATTGAAACAATTGTATAGTAGAAACAATAAACTGCAATTGGAAAAGGTTCGTCTCTGGAAAACATACCGGAACAAAAAATTGTATGGATGTATCAAATTTTATACAATTTATTTTGTTGTTGGTGGGTGGGGGCATATTCCAAAGTTGAGTTATAAATTAACATGACCTTAATTTGGATTGGCACGACGCCATAAGGCATTTGGTATAGAAATAGAAATAACAAATTTAAATAATTATTATACGAATAATTTTAAAGATGGATTGGATAGCTCCTTCCAGTCATAAATAAAAGCAATTCTGATGCTACCACTTGAGGGCAAGGTGCTGAAAATGTAGCTTAGAACTTTTAGAGGGGAATTTCTGGATTGATTGACTACTAAATTTGGATATGTTGATGATGTTGCTGTGTTAAAAGCCTTAGGAGTACATCTAGCAGTTGATCTTGCATAAAAGGACTAGCGCAGAATTTTGGTGGAAAGAGGGAGTGATTCAAGCCATTACAAGAAAAGTTACTTAAAATGATTGTCCTCTGCTGGGTACAAGTCTAAAAACTTTAAAATTTGTAATTTCCTTTATGTTCCTAGTGTCACGTGGCTAGTCTTGACCTAGGCCATCATGACAAGTGGTATATCGGTTCACAAGGGGAAGCTTGTGGGAAGTTGCTCATTGTGATTGTGGGAATTGTCTGAAAGCTTATTGCTGCCGAGAAGCCATGGCAAAGATTGCCAATCCGAGTCGATCCGCTACCAGCGAGACTCAAAGGCAGGGGGAGTCTATAGCCGAAAGAGTTGCCGAGAGGGGACACTCAAGGCTTGCATAGGAGGAAAATTCCCCAAAACTGCCCAGTAATGTCCACTCCTTGCAAACATGACTTTTGCTTTTAGATTGTATTAAGCCAAGGGCTCTAGTCTCTAATAAGTCCACAACCGAAGTTGCCTACGAAAAGCCGTGTTGCCGAACATTGTCCCAAGTCTAAAGCTTGTATATGCCTACTTGCAAAGCATTGTAGTAGATTAAATGATTGTATGCTTGTAAAGCTATATGTTGTAATTTCGTCTTGTTCATATTAATAGAAAGAGAATTTTCTTTGAGTCGCGATTTTTGTACCCATTAATTTGCTTCACACAAGTACTTTCAAAGGCTTAGTTAGGGACTTTTGGGAGTCAAGCTGCCTAACTGCCACACGTTGGCCTAAGTCAAGACTAGCGACGTAACACTAGGAAGGGTAAGAGCATCCCCAACAGTACTCTTTATTATAAAGAGTATATTTTACACAATAAAGAGCATCTTAAGGAATTTTTAAATATAAAGAGTGAATAAATTTGTACAACTCCAATAGACTTTTTATATTTTCAATCTTCATCTTGCTTTATTCAATAAACATTTAATGTTTAATTTTTTCCTTCTTTATGTTTGCATTGAGAAGATGAAAGAGAAAATTAGTTTTAATAAAAAAATAGATATCAATTAATATATATAGTATAGGGAATTGAAATATTTTAGAATAGAGAGTTAGTTTGGCTCTCTACATGTAGAGAGTCAAATCAACTCTCTAATCTAAAATATAAATATAGAGAGTCTATTGGAGACCTTTTTTTTGGATTGGCTTTCCAAAATAGAGAGTTTTACTTAAATAAAGAGCCTATTGGAGATGCTCTAACACTATTGCTCAAAGATTTGCAAAGAAATGCCAACTAAGATTTCTTTGTTATAAGCAATGCAGGTTTTTGTATAAACTTCATGAACTGCAATATAACTACATTAGAAAAAATAATTTTAAAGATGTATTTAACAAAACAAATTTTTTTTAAAGAACAATTTTAAGGATGTATTTAACAAAACTAATTTATTTTTTAACAAAACTAATTCATTTATTAGTTGTTTTGAATTAATTTTTTATAAATAGACTGAACACTTTTAAAAGCTACTTTTAACACTAGGGTTAAAAACACTGAAACTACAAATATGAAAATATAAAATACATTCTCTAAGTACAAGAAGACAAGGATCAAAATACAATTATCTATGTTAAAAAAATAAATACAATTTTCGAGCTTCTTATGGAGAGGAAGGGATGGACGTAATAATATATTGCAACAATGGCCCATTCAATGAAGATATTTCTTCAATTGATAGTTCATTAAAAACTATGTTGCATAATATTTAAAATCAAGAATTTGAATCTCATAACACTTTTCTTTTTCATTTTGATAAATATTTCCAACATATCCCAATAAGAACTAAAACAGAGAGTTCTCACTTTAATAATCATAAACAATATATCACTTTCTTGTCCCCAAGCTTTAGAAAAAAGAAGGGTAAATTGGATGTCAACTAGCAATAGAAACCTATGATTTGCAAGAAAATATCACTAACTGATACAATTCCAAGGAGGGATATTGAATAATAAACTAATAATACTGCAACAAGCAGTTTACACTAGGCAACATTTTCTGAAACTCAACTGAATCTTCCAATATGTGTATAAAACAATAAAGCTTTCTTACATCTGCAACATCAGCACTCTGCCATTGTAAAATGCCAAGGCATAATTGAAAGTGCACATTAAAATACATCATAACATTAATGCATGTCCCCAAAAGGGAGAAACAAAAAATCAATTTATCATGAATCTTCGCGTCTACACTTTTTTTCCTATCTGGTTTTTTTTTTTTTTTCCATCCCCCTAAGAACCTGACAAGGTTTAGTCCCCACGGGAACCACTGCTGCTTGTAGCAGATTTCTTACCATACTTCTGTTAAAGGGATAAAAGAAGAGAAAGTTAACATAAATTTGTCCTATAGCATTGGATGTGCAAGCTAGTATAGTAGTTATTAAAAAATATAACACAATTAAACAAACTTCCGTGTAAAAGAAAAAGGTTGCTAGAATAGAAGCCACTCGAAAATTACCTGCTTTCCGATGTTGAAAGGAATATACTTGTACTTGATCATATGTGCAATTTGTCGCCTCATTGTAAGGACGAAAAGAACAATCCAGTAACAAAGTAGTATCGGCCAAAAGACAGGAACATCAAACATGGAAAAGAAAGTCATGAAAAATGCTATGCAGAATGCCTTCGTGAATGAATACCTGGAAACAAAACACAAATGGGACACTGTCAAGGAAACACATTCAAATGGGAAATGGAGATGGTTATTCTAATTGGCGACTAACAATCATTCAGCAAGGTAATAAGAACAGCAGTTTTATAAAAACATTTGGACATCAAAGAATAGCATGAAAAATAGAAAGTAAAAAAGGGGAAGGCAAAGTTTTGTTCTAAATTTCAACTTCCAACAAGCCATGGATTTAGCAACGTGAATCTAAAAGATATGCCTGGTAGGCATTTATAGATCTGCATAAAACAGATGAGGGAAGATTTTCCTTGGTTCAAAAGCAAATATGACAAGCCATAAGTATTAGCCAATGCAGATTTGATATACCAAATTTTATAGTTAAACAAAACAACCAGACAGCATTCATCGAGCAGTTGGTGATGTTCAGCACCAGGCACTGCAAATAGATCTAAATTCTATGTTTACCACATTTCCTTCAGCAAGCACAGAAAAACACGCTCACACACACACAATGTCCCCATCCTGTAACTCTAGCAAGATGAGCTTACACAAGACCTCCATCAGGCACATGGTTTGCTGTTCCCTTCTGTAAATTGTAGTCTAAATTGTGAACAGTTGTTCACTTTATCCACCCCAAATATAAGAGTAATACAAGTTGATGCAAATAAATAATGATCAGAGAATTTGGTACCTGCATAATTTTATTCAACTATCAAAGAATCTATTATAAAAAGAAAAACTTACTGAAAATAGTTAGTTTGTCACATTGAAAAATGAAAAATAATGCTTATTAGAGGATATGTTACACTATTAAAAGAACCTTAAAATTTCCTAATATGAGCTACGCTACACTGAAAAAATTTGCAAAAACAGTCTTAAAATTCTTGTCTAGCATTGCGAAGACATGAACTACTGTCATTTGCAAAAATTATTTAATAAGAAGCATGAGGTAAAACAGAAGGAAGGAAATCTTAACATTCTTTAACAACTAAAGTGGGTAATCTCAGAAAATAATTGAACTGAGGTTCCAATTTTCTAAGACTAACTAGTACTGTTCAAAAGAAGTTCAGGATATCCAAGACATACAAGTTACTTGCATATCTCACAACCAAGGAATGCCTAACCTTTTATACATCAATAATTCTTTCAATCTGCATTTGAGTTAAAGAGAGACAAGTTTTATTTGCTTTTCTGAAGTTTGTGAAGACATTTAAAGGCAACTGCAAATAGTGGTAGATAAAAATACAAAAAAACCAGTTTGAATATTGTTGAATATATAAGTTTCAGATAAAAGTTTCCGTTAGCAGTGAAGAGTTACCATGAAATGAAGCATGCCATTTGAAGTTTGAATCTTAAATAGGCGGTTACCTAGAATGGGAACAAAGATCAACATCCCACCACCTTCAGAGAGTTTTCTAAAAAAAATCAGAGGTCCATATGAACAAACATCCACAAGTAATCGCTCACACATTTACTACAATTTAGAAATGAAGCAATAGTTATACTTCCACATACTCAAGTTACAAATTCCAAATGTTCATCCAACTTAGACACTTCTTACTCAGCACTAACAGAACCCATGAAATAAGTGCGTTATTCATTTAAATGGAAAATGAAAATATGAAGAAAGCATCCTATACAAAAGAAAAAGGTCAATGCACAATTAAAATGATTATTTGTCACAATAAAAAGAGATTTCATAACCTGCAATAAAAATTGAGTAAAAGGATACAACATAAGATTGTTTATTAAAAAAAGTGTTCCATTACCAGAATTTGAACTCTGGAAGGCGACGGATAAATGGCTTGAATTCATCAGAACCCTTTGTAGGCAACAAAGGACCATCTGAAGAAGGTTCAAGTTCAGGATCCACCAGAGGTGACAAAAACCCAATAAGCAAATTCAGTAGATATATTCCAAGCCCATAGGAAACAATGTAAAACCCCTGAACATAATAAACCCGCAGACAGTAAATAGCAACCATAACAATTGTCCCAATCCACCTATAGACGGCATGAGGGGTGGTTTTATCCAGATAATACTGATACATCCTCCAAGCATTATGTCCCCATTGAGCTACAGGCGATGCCCCTGAAATGCTCTCACCCCCAAGTCCCTCCATTGAATTTGATCTTCACAATCCTACAAATTTTGTAAATAAAACCAATCAAAGAAAGCAAAAATAATAACTCAAGAAGCCTAATGTATAATCCAACAAATACCTGCAGATAGCACACAAATCAAATCATGGTCAATAAGCAGTACATGAAATATGGATGCCCAATCAAATTACAGGCATTTTCATTAACAACAAAAATATAGACAAGTAACATTTAGTCAAATACTGGGATATCAAAACAAACCAAATTCCCAGAAAAATAAATAGATGGGAGCAGAAACATAAGAATGAACAAGGGTAATAATTCCCAGTTTAATAACCCAACAATGTAGCAGATATTCATCCATCAAAAACACAAAACAAAGAAGATCCAAATCGATTATAATAAACTAGGGTTACAAAATCCAGAAACAGATCTGTAATAAACAAACCAAAATCATCAACAACCACATACATATAAATAGATTGAGGAAACTACCAAACAATCATGAGTACATCAAACGCAAGCTAGTGCACATATTCAAAAGATATAATCAGGACGCAAAATCAAAATCAAAAGAAAAATGTATGGCAAATTGGAAGTAGTATCAGATGAAATGAATAACAAAAGCAAAATTGGAAGAGGAAAAATGCTGACCGAAATTAGACTTGGTAATTTGAAAGCTTTATTTAGCTTGGACCGTGCGAAGAAAAGAGAAAGAAACGAAGTTTGGGAGGCGAAATGTTAGCAGATCTGTAAGAGCTGCCCGTTTTTGCGTTGCGATGACAGGTTCGGTAATTTTTGTGTTTTTTGTACTTTAGTTTGCTTACCGACAGTGACGCCGTTGAAGGAAAGACGGAAAATTATGATTTGTCTGTGATATAAAAAAGATCA
>CATIWJ010364070.1:0-12724 GCA_949640765.1 Croton laevigatus
GAGGGAATTCTTAATCAATTTTTTTATGTTTCTACACCCAACAAAATGGTGTTGTTGAACGTAAACACAAACATTTACTTGAAGTTACTAGAGCCTTAAGATTTCAAGCTAGTTTACCCATTAATTTTTTAGAAGAGTGTGTCCTAAATATGGCTTATTTAATAAATGTTAGATATGGCTCATATATAACATAAGGGATAGATGTTGGAGCAGAGCGGAGTGTAGCAAACGAAGTGTAAGCGCAGTGAGTGGAGTGATAGCATCTATCCAATGTGAGGGAATCCTAAAAGTGGGTTGGGGGTGCGGCGGCTATGCCCCGCGGTATGATACAAGGGTAATTTTGTAACCATACCCGATAGAGTTATATATATATATATGCGTTGTAACCTGATATCATTGTAATAAGAAAACCTAGCCGTTCTGCACCCGAGGATGTAGACACATTGCCGAACCTCGTTAAATCTTTGTGTTCTCTTTCTTTGTTTGTTTGTTTATTCCTGTGTTTGTTAGCCTTGTTTTCTCAACACTCATAAACCTCACCCCCCCCAAAGACAGGTGGAATTATTTCCTTGACAAACTTCTTGGACGACTAAGATAGAATCTGATTCCGTAATAATGCTTGGAACACCAAGAGAGACCGCTAGGTTCATACCTGTCTTAATTGCTAAAAGCTCTGCTTGCAACACTATGTCTACATAGGAAGAATTTTGAGCTATTGACCCAATGATTTAACCGTGGACATTCCTTGCTACAGCAACTACAACTACATTAGTCACTCTTAGGTTACATGATGCATCAACATTTATCTTAATCTTGTTTGCAGGAGGGGGCTCCCATACGGTTGGAGATCTTTGACAAGGGGTGGAAATTTAAGCGTTGCTGCTAAATATTCCATCGCCAGTCGGGAAGATTAGGCAACAATGCCTACAACCCTTTTGCAACAATTTTCAAAGAATCATTCATTTCGATTAGACCACAAACACCAGAGAGTGAATATGACTAACTCAAGCAGATTTTTCTTTTTACAAGCCACAAGGAAATGATCCTAAAAATCAGCATTTTAACCAACAGAGTTAAAAATATAAAATATTGTAAGAGAAAACAAACCCTAAACAAATGTTGCCAACGAACATTCAAAAAAAATATGCTGCATAGAGTTAGTTGATTTCCACATGCCTTACATTCATCAGTTGTTGCAATACCTCGATCTAAGAGATTTGGAGCTATTAGCAAGATGTTGTGAACCACTCTCCAAAGAAAAATATTTACATGAGTGCTTGATCTTGATGTCCATATAACATCCCAAATCTTGCGACGAGAGCTATGTGTAGCATTGTCTTTACCTAGAATAGAACGGGCCACAAAATATGCTGATTTTACTGAAAAAACTATCCTTCCATATCATGACATCGCGTTCATAAAACCTGGAAATAAGAACATTAATTATAGCATTAGCAATTTTAGTATCAGAAAAATAAAAAATGAGGTTAATGTCCCATATGCGCCTGTCTGAGAGCATCAAATCCGAAACAGTAATTTGATTAGGTGAAAATCCTTCAGGAACTGGAACTTTGTAGCCAGGAAGAGATTTAACCCATTTGTCTTTAAAAACGTCAATCCCTAAGCCATCTCTAACTCTTCATAAGCAACCCTCTTGAACAACCCTTCTGCTAGTAAAAAGACTTCTCTAGATATATAAGGGACCATTGCGAAGCTTTGCCAACATTGGATTTACTCTTGGGAAATACTTCGCCTTTAGAACCTTGAAGACTAGACTGTCAGGCTTTTTTATGATCGACCACCATTGACTAGATATGAGAGCTAAATTAAAAGATTGAAAGTCCTTAAAGCCAAGCCCTCCATCTAATTTGGACTTGTAGAGAGAATCCAAATTTTTCTAGTGAATCTTCCTTTCATATTCATCCCCTCCCCATATATATATATATATAAACTTTGCAATCAATATGTTAATATCATGGAGGAACTCTTTAGGTAGTTGGTAGCAATACATATGGTGAAGGGGAATTGATTAAGCTACTGACTGTATAAGTGTAGCTTTCCTTACCGGAGAAAGCAATCTGTTATTCCAATTCTTCATAAGCTTGGAGAGTCGATCCTTCATGCCTTGGAACATTTTAATTTTTGATCTTCCCTGGAAAAGAAGAAGCCTTAGGTACTTGTCATTTGTCATTACCCGGGTAACATTGAGGATAGCTCCACATTGCCGCTTTGTATCATTCGAGGTGTTAGGACTCTAAAAAATTGAAGATTTATCAAAATTCACCTGCTGACTGGTAGCTTATTCATACTTTTAGAGAACCACTTTAATTCCTTTGAAGTCCTCTTGATAAGCTCTGCAGAATACCATTGAATCATCAGAAAAAAAGAGATGGAAGATGTGAGGACCAGATTTGGAAGCCCGAAGTGCATTGGATTGTTTTTCCCGATAAGTTTGATATAGCAGACTGGATATACCTTCACTACACAATAAGAAAAGGTAGGGTGAAAGGGGATCCCCTTGCCGAACACCTCTAGATGGGATAGTTTGCCTAGCAGCTGCCCCATTTACCAGAATAAAGTAATTCATTGTAGAGATACATTTCATGATAAGATGGACGAACATAGTAGGAAATTCCATACGTAGCATAATAGACTCTATAAATCCCATTCAACTCCGTCAAAAGCTTTGCTTATATCTAGTTTAATGGCCACGGAACCATGCTTCCCATCTTCTTCTTTTTTAGAAAGTGAATTAATTCTTGAGCAATAATAACATTGTCATAGATTTGCCTTCCTGGAATGAAGGCATTCTGTTGTTGGCTTATAATTGAGTTAAGGACCTATCTGAGTCTGTTGGCAAGAACTTTTGCCATAAATTAATATAGCACATTACAAAGACATATGGCAGAAAATCTTTAGGACCACAAGCACCTTTCTTCTTAAGAATTAGAACTATATTTGTCTGATTAACTATAAAATAGGTGCGTCATTGTTAAGTGCATCAAGGATCCTTGCTGTAACATCCGGGCCTACCCGATTCCAATTCTTTTTATATAATCCCACAGTGACCCCATATGGACCCGGAGCTTTATCATCTCCCATATCAAAGACATCATTCTTTACCTTTTCCCCCGTAAAAGGAGAATTAATCAAGTTGACATTTTCTTACGAAAGTCTTCTATTAACATAATTCACAACGGTATTAATATCACGAGGCTTGGAGGAAGAGAAAAGAGAACTAAAAAATTTTGTTAAGATCGCCCCAATTTCCTTGGCATCCCGAATTTTTTCCCTTGAATCATTAACAATCATATGCATAGTATTGTTACGTCTTCTCTAAAAGGCTATACTATGAAAGTAACGTGTATTCCTATCTCCTTCCATCACCCATCTGTCGCGGGATCTCTGCTTCCATAAAGTCTCCTAACTAGTTTCTAACATGGCCAGTCTATCTCTGCAATCAGTAATTTTTGCTTTATAATCAGAAGATCTTATGTCAGTTAAATTTTTTTCCAGCTGCTGTTTGGTAGATCTGATTTTCCCTTGTACATGTCCATATACTTTAGAATTCTAATTGGAGAGTTTAGCAGTATAGTCATTGAGTTTACTAGACACATCTTGAGAGGAAGTGACAATCGTATTGGACCATACCTCGCCTAAAGTTTCTTTGAAAGATGGGTGAGAGAGCCATATATTTTCAAACTGAAACCTCTTCTTTTGATTTCTGAATTTAACCCTTTACATGTTTTAACTTCAAGGAGAATAGAAAGATGGTCAGACCTGTCAAAAATTAAGTGTCTCTCTAGAATGGGCGGGAATAAATGAAGAAACTCCGCATTAGCCACTCTTATGTCAAGCCTCTCCATGATCATGTTTTAATCTCTACCTTTGGTCCAAGTGAACATGGGACCAGAAATAGGAATCTCAATTAAGTCACAGTCCATCAGTGTGGTACTAAAAGCCTCCATATGGTTTACTTGCTTTGGAGCGCGCCCCCCCCCCCCTAAAAAAAATTTTTTCATCGGTTGAGATCAACTCATTAAAATCACCAGGGCATAACCAAGGCATGGAAAGCTGGCTATGAAGCGAACGTAATAGATCCCAAGAGAGATAATGTCTAGATGCTTTAAAAGAACCGTAGAAACCTGTAAATCGCCAAGAAAAAGTTTCATGAGCTATAACACAATCTATATGGTTAATAGAATAAGAAAAAACCGATAAAACCACATCTTCCATCCATAGCAAAGTCAAATCCCCACTTCTCCCAATTGAGTCCATTGATAGACTGTGAGATTCTGAATTTTTGGGTAATTTATGACTGGATTCAAACGAGTATTTTGAATATTTTAAGTCCTTTTATGAATATTTGAGACAATACTAATATAATAAATGATGGTAGTACATAAAATTTATTATAATTGCGATAGAAATAATACTAGTAGAAGTAATAATAATAATAATAATAATAATAATAATAATAATAAAATTTAATAATAACAATAATAATAATTATAAAATAAATAATAATAGATAAAAGGAATATAATATACGGGTGATGGTTATAACGAGGGGAGGTTTTAAAGAAATGGGGAGTTAGATTTTGTTAAAAAAACAACAACAACAACAATATATAGCAGTTATGGTTTTGGGAAAGACAGAGAGAGACTGTCAATTGGAACAAAAAGGTGAGGGTTGAAATTGATTATAATCTGGATCTCGAAGAAAAGAGGAGTTGTTATTGGGAGCACTTAAAAGGGAATTGGGAAACGCGAAAAAAAAAAGAGAAAGAAAGAAGAAGCAAAATTTGATGCCGATAGGAAAGAAGGAAAGAGAAGGAAAGGCTGACCCTGACGTGAGGAGGGACCCATGTGGAAAAAAAAACCAGCAACCTGACACATTGTAGGGAGGCTTGGTGCTGACTGGGTTGGTTTGGGCGGACTTGGCATGTGATGGTTAGTCTATTCGGCTTGAAGGGTCAAGTCTGGTGGGGATCAGTTTGAGCAGAGGTAATACTTGGGTTACTAATTGTATAATTGTTAAGTGAAAAGATTTGTTAAGTCCTTAAAATTCTTGATGCTTTAGGTTCAAGTCCCTAGAATTAAAGATAATGCTGGTGTGATTATTTTTAGATTTGCTGGAATTTTAAATTAGTGCTTGTATAACTAATGGGATTTGCTGGAATTTTGTATTTAAAAGCTGCATTTAACAAATTGGGTATTTAATTAATTGGACTTTAAGTTATCTAAATATTTAAATAGAGTTATGGTTGATATTAAAATTAAGTTAATTGTGCATTATTAGTTTAGGAATTAATGTTTAGAATTGGTTTAATGGTGATAAGAGAGCTGACTTAATTTTAATAATTATTGATTGCTATTAAATTGTTATTGTGGCTATTAGTGATAGTATCGCCTATAATTATTATATTGTGTAATTTTTTACGTAAGCTCGTATGATTAGAATTAGTTGGAATTAAATAATTACTTATGACTTAGCTAAGACATTATAATTACGTGATTGGAATAAATGAAATATTGAAGCTAGAATTAATTATTGAAGTGTTTAATGGTGTTGGGTTATTTTTGAGTTGTTGATATACTTACGGATGATTAAGTAAATATTCATTGACTGCGTGACATGCATGACATACATAGCATTCATCATTTAAGATATAGCAAGAGGATGATTATTGAGTCTTTATGTTATCTATCTTAGGTGGTAATCAAACTGGTGCTTAGGGTCAATAGTTTCAGGGGTGTTTTGGATTGCTTTACAAGCAGATAAGTTCATGGGTGTGATTGCTTACTTGTGTTGTGCTAACTGTCAAACGAGTATTATATACGATATTAAGCCCTTCGTTATATATTTATTCTTTCTTACTTTACTAGAACTATTCTTTCGCACCCTCACCTACATGTGATTAGGAGACAGAGAATCTTGTGTGTGATTGAACAAATGCCTTATTGTTAAATATTTGTGATTGATATTTAGTTATGTTTACGATAGTGTGTCATATAGGGATGGAGCGATTGATTGAGAAGCTCATTGACTATTAAACATTGAGGCTTAATGCCTAATCATTGATATGGCTATCGATTATTGTTATTGATCATTGAATTCATTGTATCATTGTTATTGAGGAGGAATAAGGGAGAAAGTCTTATTATTATACAGAAGGCACCGACACACCATCTTGATTGTATTGTTTGGGATTGAATTTATTGCTAAGTATGGA
Source organism: Croton laevigatus (assembly GCA_949640765.1). Lineage (NCBI taxonomy): Eukaryota > Viridiplantae > Streptophyta > Magnoliopsida > Malpighiales > Euphorbiaceae > Croton > Croton laevigatus. The sequence continues at coordinate 6,236 of CATIWJ010364070.1, forward strand.
TTGTTCAATGTAGTGATTCTCTGCCACACATGAGCTTACTGAGCGTCTATATAGTGCTCACACCCCTATAGACTGTCTTTTTACAAGTTAATAGTTAGCGAGTTGTTTCTTCTTTCGAGCATATTTCTCTAAAGTTTAGATTTTGGTATTTTTTTCATTGCTTCCACTTTAGAGATTTCCAGATACTAAGTATGGGCGGACTGAGTTTGAATCCTTTTTCTGTAATAAACATAGATTGATGAACTGTCATTTTCATTGTTTCTTTATTGTTGCTTGAGACTTTTGAATTGATAATTTACCTTAGAACTATTGAAATAGGATTATTGTATTGAGAAATTATGTTTAATTTAAAAGGGCTTGTGTGGTCGGACTTCGGTCTAGCTGCACGCTGGTCGCGACCCCTATTTGGGTAGTGACAAAAGTGGTATCAGAGCCATTGGTTTCATTTTGTCTAAGTCAATATCTAAAAATCATTAGAAAAAATCTCTTTTCAATTTCATTGCTTCCCTTCTGCATTAATCAATTTATTTCCTCACTAGCAGGTGCAATGTCTCAAGAAAACTCTATAGTTCCATTGGTAGGTAGGTCCAGTCGTGGTGGAGCCGCAAGTGAAGAAGAAAATCAACCAATCATTAATTTAGTAGTGCCACCTCTGCCACGCAGACATAGAAGACCCTGAAGGGTAGTGCCAGAAAATAATTAAGGAATGGAAGGTGCAAATCCTCTACAAGAGGGGGAAGGTAAGAATAAAGGTCTAATTAATGAGAATCAAGAGAGGCAACCTCCAGTTCTTGACAATGTACCTGAGCCGGAGGAGCTACCGGCTGCAGCACCAGTAGCCAATCCTAATGTATTTTTGGCTACACCGGGGGTGGTAGATCAGTTATTAGAAGCTCTTACAACGGGTGTAGTTTAGATTGTACAGAATAGGTGTCAAAATGTTGGGCAAGCGAATGTTCATCCTCCAATGAATGAGCCTGGATATGTAAAGCTACATGAGTTCACAAGAGTTGATCCACCAGAATTTTCTAATACTGCTACAGAGGACCCGCTGTTCTTTATTGATGAAATTTAGAGAATTTACGTAGCATTACACTGTTCTGAGTAGAGGTCTATTAGACTGGTTGGTCATCAGCTTAAGAGGTCAGCTCAAGTGTGGTTTGAGACTTACGTCAAAGATAGAATCTATACTTGGGCCGAGTTCAGTATTTCATACCTGCAAGTGTAATGAAGGCTAAAGCTAAAAAGTTTGAAACACTCAAATAGGGTAACAAGACAGTGGCTAATACTGGGAAAGCTTTCAAAAGCTGAGGCAATATGCTACACATTTAATCCAAGAGGAGGAGTATATAACTAAAAGATTTGTGGATGGACTTAATGACAGGTACTATGATGTGATCTCTAGCCATAACTATAAAGAACTTCACTTGGCGGTAAATGTTACTATTGGAATGGAAAAATGGAAGAGAGTTGATAGAAAAGATGACACTGGTGAGTCTAGTAGAAAGAGGTACAGGTAGAATGATCAGCAAAATAACCAGGGTCAGTACAATAATCAAAGAGGTAATAATGGTGGATGTTATCAGCATCAGCAGTGTTATTGGAATCCTATTTATGATTTTTGTGGTAATCGTCTTTCTAGGAATGTTGGAAGCGGATTGGAGCTTATCTTCAATGTGGACAAATGGATCATCATGTTAGGGACTATCTTATACTGAGGCAAAATCGAGCACAGACAGATCAGCAAACTCAAGCTAGACCAGCTGGTAATAAGGGTTATAATGGTAACGGTTATGATAGAGGTAATTGAGGCTGTGGTCAAAATAGAGGTTGTGGTTACCAGGGTGGTAGAGGCTATAATGGAGGTAGAGGTTACCAGGGCCGAGGATATCAGGGCCAGCAGGGCCAAGGCTATGAAGGTTACCAAGGTTAGCAAGGCCATCAGAGCCGGGGTTACCAAGGTGCTGCGAATAATCAGGGATTGATACAGCAACCGAATACAAGACTAGCTCTACCAACAACGCAAGATAATGCCCACAACCAGAATCAAAATCAAGATCAGAATCAAAATTATGCTCCAGTTTTCAATTTGAATAATCAAAAGGCCTAAGATAAAAATAATGTTGTGTAAGGTACTTTTTCTATATGTTCAATTGATGCACATATACTCATAGATCCTGGGGCTACTCATTCATTCATATCACCTAGTTTTGCATCTAGATTGACTAAATCTTGTGAAGTTATAACTAAAACCTTGTTAGTCCATACACCTTTAGGAGATATGGTTGAGACAAATAATGTATATAGTGGATGTGAGCTTATAGTTGATAATGTAACATTGCCTGTAAACTTAGTAGTACTAAATGTACTAGAGTTTGATGTCATTTTGGGCATGGATTGGTTAGCCTATCATAGAGCTAATATTGATTGTAGAGCTAAAACAGTTGTATTTGCTTATGAAGGTACTAAAATGGTGACATTCCATGGATCCAAAGTTAGTGGTCCCAATCAGTTGATCTCTACTTTATGTGCTAGAAGATTGTTTAAAAAGGGTTGTCATGCATACTTGATCTCTATCTGAGATGTGAGGAAGGAAAAATTACGGCTGAAAATGTTCCTGTGGTCCAATATTTTATTGATGTTTTCCCAGATGATTTACCAGGATTACCTCCTGAATGGGAGATTGAATTTTCTATAGATTTTGTACCTGGGACCAATCCTATTTCCATGCCGTCTTATAGAATGGCACGCAACTGAGGTGAAGGAACTAAGGGAGCAGTTAAATGATTTGTTACAGAAGAGGTATATTAGACCGAGTAGTTCACCTTGGGGTGCTCCGATTTTATTTGTGAAGAAGAAAAACGGGTCAATGAGGTTGTGTATTGACTATAGACAGTTGAACAAGGTGACAATAAAGAACATATACCCATTACCCAGGATTGATGACTTATTTGATCAACTGCAAGGGGCGAAACATTTTTCCAAGATTGATTTACTTTCTGGCTATCATCAGCTGAGGGTGAAAGAAAGTGACATACCTAAGACTGCTTTTCGCACAAGATATGGTCACTATGAATTTTTAGTCATGTCCTTTGGACTTACTAATGCCCTTGCTGCTTTTATAGACATGATGAACAGAGTGTTTAGTTCATAACTGGATCGGTTTGTAGTGGTGTTTATTGATGACATCTTAGTATACTCAAAGTCTAAAGAAGAACATAAACAGCACTTAAAGATGGTTTAACAGACATTAAGGGAACACTAGCTGTATGCTAAGTTTTTGAAGTGTGAGTTTTGGTTGGACTGAGTTGTATTTCTAGGACATGTTATATTAGCAGAGGGTGTGCATGTTGATCCTAAAAAGATTGAAGTAGTCATGGATTGGCTGAGACCTAAGTCTATCACTGAGATACAGAGCTTTTTAGGGTTGGCAAGTTATTATAGAAGATTTGTCAAAGATGTTTCAAGACTGGCTGCACCTTTGACAAAACTTACTCAAAAGGGAGTTAAATTTGTATGGGATGATGCTTGTGAAATGAGTTTTGTTACTCTTAAGGAGAGATTGACTACTACATCAGTACTTGTTTTATCAGAAGGCTCAGAGGGTTATTCTATTTACTGTGATGCATCTGGTATTGGTTTGGGTTGTGTTTTAATGCAACATGAAAAGGTAGTTGCCTATGCTTCTAGACAGTTGAAGAAGCATGAGACTAATTATCCTACACATGACTTGGAGATGGCAGCGGTCGTGTTTGCACTAAAGATCTGGAGACGTTATCTTTATGGTGTCACTTGTGAAATTTTTACCGACCATAAAAATCTTAAGTATGTGTATGCATAGAGAGATTTGAATCTTAGACAGAGAAGATGGATAGAGTTTCTTGAGGATTACGACTATAATATCCAATATCACCCGGGTAGGGCTAATGTTGTGGCAAATGCCCTAAGTCGTAACTCTATAGGTAGTTTGATTTATATAGTTGTGGTTAAAAGACCATTGATTAGAGAGATACAACAGCTGTTTGATGAGGGTTGGATATTTAATATGTCTGATGAGAAGATTGTGAATGGTAAAGGAGTGCTATTAACTAATCTTGCAGTAAAGCCCAGTTTTCTTAATAGGATTGCCTCAAGTCAGGGCAAAGATGAGGAGTTGGAGCTTATTCGCCAAAAAGTTTCAGCGGGTGACTTTAAGGAATTTCATATTTACAAGAAGAATGTAATGAAGTTTGGTTCTAAGGTTTGTGTTCCTAATGTAGATGACCTAAGGACTGAGATCTCAAAAGAAGCACACTCTTCTAGATATACTATGTATCCAGTTGTACCAAGATGTATCCAGATCTGAAACATATGTATTGGTGGAAAAGAATGAAGAATGGTATTACAGAGTTTGTGTCCCAATGCTTACCTTGTCAGCAGGTTAAATATGAGCATCATAAGCTAGTAGGTTCACTTAAAGAGTTACCACTACCTGAATGGAAGTGGAAGAGAGTAATCATGGATTTTGTTATTGGGTTGCCTAAGTCTCTAGGTGGCTATGATTCTATATGGGTTGTTATGGATTGATTAACCAAGTCAGCACATTTTATTTCGGTTAATACTAAGTATACAGTGTCTCAGTATGCCAAGTTGTACATTAATCAGATTGTAAGTCTTCATGGAGTTCCAATCTCTATAGTGTCTGATAGAGGTTCTCAATTTACTTCGAGGTTTTGGCAAAAACTTCAGGAAGGGTTAGGTACTAGACTCCACTTCAGTACTGCTTTTCATCCGCAGACAGATGGTCAGTCTGAGAGGACTATTTAGACCTTGGAAGATATACTGAGGTTGTGTGTTCTGGCCTTTGGGGGGTAGTTGGGCAGATCATCTTCCTCTGATTGAGTTCGCCTACAATAATAGTTATCAAGCTAGTATTGGCTTGGCTCCATTTAAAGCTTTGTAAAGGTGTAGGACTCCATTGTATTGGGAGGATGTTGGTGAACAACGGATTAAGGGTCCTGAGCTACTACAGTATACTGCTAAGATTATACCAGTTATCCGATATTGGATTAAGACTGTCTTTAACAAGTAGAAGAGCTATGCTGACCTTAAGAGGAGACATCTGGAGTTCGCTGTTGGTGATAAAGCATTCTTGAAAGTTTCACCTTTAAAGGGAGATATGAGGTTTGGTAAGAAAGAAAAGTTAGCTCTGAGGTATATTAGTCCTTATGAGATTTTAGAGCGAGTTGGTGATATGGCTTATAGGTTGGATTTACCATTTGAGTTGGCAGCAGTACACCCAACTTTTCATGTTTCTATGCTAATAATGTATGTGGCAAATCCTGAGCATGTTTTAGCTCTAGAGACTATTGAAATCGGAGATGATTGCTTTTATAAGGAGTAGCTAGTGGCTATTTTGGACAGTCAGGTCAAGCGTTTGCGTTGAAAGGATGTGGTTTCAGTAAAGGTCCTTTGGCATAATCACTCAGTTGAGGAATGCACTTAGGAAGAGGAGGAACGTATGCAATCTAAATATCCCCATCTATTTGATTAAGCTTGGATTATTAAACTTTGAATCCCATTGATAATTTTGCAGTTTTCATTGAGGATTTTGTTTATTGAGTATTGGCTTATTGAGTTTCTAAATTATGATTTATTGAGTTTTGAGTTTTGATTAATTGAGTTTTAGGATTATTGAATCTTGGTTTATTGGGTTCTGATTTTGGTTTCTGTCTATTGAGTTGATAAGTGGAATCAATTGGTATTGAGTTAAAATTTGATATATTAATATTGAATTGATTTAGCGCTGAGCGCTATTTGATGTGTCATTTTGGAATAAGTGAGTATAGGAACTTGATAATGATGGGTGATGTTGATTTTGAAATTGTTGTGCCTTAGTTCCAAAATCCCTTGTTTTGATTAGTTGACAAACATATACTTGCATTTGTGAAGCTACTGATGTTGTTTCAAGTGTATCAAAGTGTTTTCAGTGAATATCTCTCATATCAAAGCAATCCAAGATGAAACAGATAAGAAAATCAACAAGTTTCAGTTACTGCAAAATAGTCGCGACCGCGACCCATTAGTCGCGCCCGCGACTCAACTAGAGAAAGAAGTCCAAAATTTTTATCGGTCCCTGGAAGTGTCAAGACTCGGAAGTCTCGACCAGGTCTTGCCCGAGAAACAGCTTCAGCACCTCAGTCGCGCCCGCTACCTGTATAGTCTCGATCGCGACTCAACCTTCAGAAAAATTCTGCAAGCTCCTGATAGTATCGAGACTCGGAAGTTTCGCCACAGTCTCACTCGAGACTCAGCCTCAGCACTGAAGTCGCACCCGCGACTCAAGTGTCTCGGTCGAGACTCATCTGGAAAAATTTTCAACGTTTCGCTACTTTCAAATGTCTCGCCCGAAACTTTCAAAATCAAAAGAGCCGTTATGCCTACGTGTCAAGTCTCGGTCGCGACCCATGGAGTCTCGGTCGAGACCATACATGTGCAAGTGAATGATTG
>CATIWJ010364072.1:0-21585 GCA_949640765.1 Croton laevigatus
ATTTAATCCCCTACATTATCCAATTTAAACCTGAAAATAAAAGTATAAGGGATTAGTGCTAAAATTATCAATTAATTACCAAATATATGAAAATTAAGCAACAAATCTTAATAAAATATATACAATTTTAGCACAAAACAAACATACATTAGAATCAATCAATATATTCTCTTGATTTTATGGAAATAAACAAAGTATAGAGGTTGCCTTAAATCATAAAAGGCGACCTCCAATACATAACAATATCAATACACTCGTAGAGCAATCTAGAAATATGAAATTCTTTTATTTATAAATAAGTTTTTACAAGAAAATGCAGCCTTAAGGTCGCCACAGAAATTTCTTAAATGAAAATATGAAACTAGTTAATTATATCTACATCATCATTTAGAGCTTTCGAAGGAGTGACTTAAAGGTCTTCCTTCACTTGTTTGGGTAACCTCCCTCTATGTAGGTTGAGGTTCTCTTGGACAGTAGTAGGGGGATGAGATTCTATCACTTTTGATTTATCGTTTCATTAAAATTATATGTTAGCACAGATTAAGTTAGAAGTTAAATTTAAGAGGGTGTGGAAAGCTTAGTGACAGTAACAATCCATCCTCAAAAGGGCGAAAAGGCATATGAAACCTCTAGCATTGGGGTTAGGCAAGTGACTCACAGTATTACAGACATCAATCTGGATGCAGCACGAAATGATAAAGAACAGAATGTTATATCGTGAAAGTCTAAGAATAAGGCCACAATTAAATGAGAGACAAGTAAGTGCACTATTAAAAGTAACATGCCAATGGCTTGATGCAAATTGTATCTTTTTGCTAATGGAGCTTTGTGAAATAGTTAAAGGATAAGAGGCTATTTATTGGCAACCTTGATTATTTAGCATAGCTTAGGCTTCCTCCTCTGAGAAGAAGTCGTTGTCTATTAATTGCCTAGTTGATTCTGGGGTTAACAACCTCTCGTAGGAAAGGCGGTCGCCATTATCCAACTCATCACCACCTCGCCTAGAGTTAGAAAAATCTGATGAAGATATTGTGTTAAAAGGGTTAAGAAGAATAGGAAGAAAACGTCTGGTAAATGATTGTGGTTGCTAAACTTTTTTACCATGAAGATGAAAGTAAGAAGATCATTTGAAGATTTGGAAAGTAGTAGAAGAGAAATGAAGGAGGAGTGATTCCTTTTATAAGAGGAATGGGGCGTACGACCCTAAGCATAATAAAGACCTCTAATTACCAATGTGCCCTTAGTAATTTGTCTAATGGATGAAAGGTAGCAGAGTAATTGGCTAGGGGCACCAAAGTTTCTAAGTGGAACATTCTAGAATTTAGGGCAAACATTGTTCCCTTTAAGTATTTCAATTGTAAGGTAAGGTAAGGTCGTGATTTGGACCGTCGAAGGTGACCTCTGGCTTGATGGACCAAGACATGAAATGACTTAGATTTAGGGGGACATCTATAAGCTTCCTCCATGTTTAGGACCCCTTAAAAGGTGTGGTTACCCTCGCTTGGACTCAGGGTAAGATCATCCTTACTAGGTCTAGGAGAGAGGTTGCTTATGTCTGGGCAAGGGTGGAGGTCATCGTTGTGACCTCGACCTCTCTACCAGGCCGTGTTACTGGGCTCCGAAAATCTCCGAAAATCTAAGGCCCTGTTAGGCTCCTAGATTTAAAGGGCCCAATGAATCCTATTAGACGCAGATTTTTGGGGCTTCACCACTTTAGACTCCCTATAAAAGGCCATCGTCAGGCACCAGTCAGGACTAATCACATTTTAAGACTTTCAACATTTTTGTCCTTATTAGTCAATTACTTTTAAATTCTCAAACTTTTCACTATAACTAATTTGCAATTTTCAAATAATAATCATATAATCCTTTTCTTTCAATTTGGTCTTTATGGTATTGTCACATATGTTTTTGGTAATGATAATGGGTTTGCAGAAGTTGGGGAAGGAGTAGGGGTGTTCAAAGTCAGTTCGGTATAAAATCCTTAAACCGACCAAAAACCGATAAGCAAAAATTAACACTGAAACTGAACCGCACATAGCTAAAACCCATATGAAATTGAATCGATATCTTCGATTCGGCTCAGTTTAGTTTCGATTTTAAACCAAAATTCCAAAATTTTCTGAAAGCCATTTGAAGAATAGCACAGTCCGGTTCTTGAATTCTGGTTCTGAAAGCTACTCCTAACTTGAGATTTATTATTTACAAAAACTCAAGAATCAGAAATGTACAAGAAAAGTAAAATAAAACCTAGTTTCTTTGATGGAATTTACAAGAAAAATAAACAAAAAGAGAAAATTGCAGTCTGTAATATAGTTTAAAACCACAACAAAAGAGAAGGAAATAAATTACAAGGAAATTACAGGAAGTAAAATGAAAAATAAAAAAAACACAGCAAGTTGCAATTGCAGATTGCATTCTCAGTACCAGAATCAATAACTCGAATTGAGGTCATAAATAATATAAATTAAAAAAATATTCAAATAATAAAATTAACAATCGGAAGGCATCTTCTTCACACAACCACCACTGGAAACCCTAGCTCCAGACTGGATATCGAAAATGAATGAAGACCTCGAGACAGTGACTGGACAAGCCACGGTGGTAGCGGCGGAGAAGCATCGTAGGTAGGGTCAGAGCCTTTGTTCATCTTCTTCTCCTTTGATTGAAAATAGGAACTTTGATAGTCTAATGGAAAAGGAGAGAAGAATATATCGTTGCCTACGAAGAAGGTAGCAGGTGGTGGCTATGGATTTCAGTGGAGCAGTGGTAGTAAAGGTCGATTTGGATGATGAAGAAGATGAATCGAAGAGAAGAGGAGGGGAGAGAAAAAAAAAAGAAGAGAAGAAGAGAAGAGGCAGGCGGTTTAATGTTTATTTTAGGTTAGGGTTTCTGAAAATATGTATTTATATAATAGGTTCGGTGGTTTTCATACTCTTAAAACTGATCGCCGAATTGAAAATTTCGGTTATCAGCACCGAAATCGAACCGAACACTTTGGTTAACTGAAAAATCAGTTCGGTTCGGTTCTCAATTTTCGGTCATTTCTGAACACCCCAGGAAGGAGATTGGAGGAAGGAGGAGGAAATTCTAACACATTTGCCCCTATATCATAAATTTATTACGAATATAAAATTAGAAATTTTATACTATATACATCTTCCTGTTTGGACAAGTGAGACTCATTTTTATAATTTAAAATTCCCATATTTTGGGTCTTACCGAATCTTTTCCCTAATACTAAATGCTCTATAGTTTCAAAACCATATTATGGGTAGGATTAAGGAAGACCTCCTTATAAGCAACATTTAAATTATAAGCAGTATGTTGATCTGTTTTTTTTTTTTAATTTTTTTATTTTTTATGCTTATAAGGAGAAATGTTTTGACCGAATAAAAGACTATTATACCCTCATTTATTTTCAAGAACTTCAACATAATCATATTGTTCATATTTAATTATAGGGAGAGGCTATCAAACGGTCATCCGCATATGTAGACACATTTTTATTTTCTTTTTCATTTTTTTTTAATTTTTTTAAAAAATAAAATTATAGATTATTTATATTTAATCCTGAAATCAATTTTAGAGGTTGCAGTTCACAAATTTGACTTTGTTTTGAAAATATCACATAAAATAAGTAGAACCGTTAAGACTGTTAAACGCAACGGTTCTTCTTATTTTATGTGATATTTTCAAAAGAGAATCAAATTTATGAACTGTGACTTTCTAAAATTGATCTCGAAACTAAATACAAATAATTTATAATTTTATTTTTTTAAAAAAATTAAGAAAAATAAATTGAAGACTAGCCGCATATGCGTACGACTGCATACTAGCCATGAATATATTCTTTTTATCATTTCCTAATAACTAATGTCTATCATGGTTTATAAATTATTTATAAAATGACTCAAATAAATAAGTCAGCTTCTTGTTAGCTATTTATTATATAATTTTAATAAATAATTTACAACTTATTTTTAAGCAACTTATATTCTATAAATAGAAAATAAAGAATAAACCAATTAACACCGCTGTAGATAAACACTACCCGTATGTCAAACTAATCTGGCAGCCTATTGGTCAATTGGTCAATTTGGGTCATCCAGAAGCTAAACTACGGTACAACTCTAAATTGAATAAGTTACGTACCAATTTCCCGATTACTGCTCAGTCATGGGCTAAGTCAAAATAAGCCCGCTCAAAAAACTGTTTCAATTCAACCCAAACGCGTGCGTACTAATTAATTCTTCTTCCTCCTTAAGTCTGCTAAGCTAATTTACATAACAGACAAAATCTTCTAATTATCTTTCCACTGGAAAAAATGAAATAAAAGAAGAATCATGATTAGAGATTTGGGCAATCGAGAAACATAATTCTAGCATGAAAGAATCAAAGATTCCTTAAAAAAAAAATCAAAGATTCCTTATTTGTTAAATTTATTTTATAATTTACATTGTCTGCTTAGAACAAGTGTAAACAGATTATAAGTTGTTCTGTCATTCTTTTATTAATAATTGATTGACTTTAAATGTTATATTAAATTAAATATGTAATAGATTAGTTGAGCATATAAATACTTTTTAATTTATTTTTCATAAACAAAAATCTTATTCAGTGATGTATGTACTGAATAAAAAAGAATATTAAAAGTAATTTTTGTAGAGGAAAATTAAGATTATATATTTTATAAACTTTCAAAGGTTAATAGTCAAATAATTTTATTAAATTAATAACAATAGTGTAAAAAATTAAAAGTAAATACTATTGTTGGACAATACTCTTTTTATTGTTTGGAACGGGCTTTCACGAAAGGGTGCGTAGTGTAAATGCGGTTAATCCTAAATTCCGTTTTTTAAACAATTTGATTTCGGCGTAAATAAGAATGAGCACGATAAAATCTATTAAATAACTATTTCCTTTGTGCTTATTCCTTTTTTCAAAAATAAATAATACAATTTATCTCCCTTTTAATTATTGTCTTTCCAAATATCACCGATTTTTTAATATACTTTTTTTTACATTTTCTTCCTTCTTACCAATCTCTCACCACAGTTCCTTAACCCCATTCAAACATTTTTTTTTCTTTTTTTTTAATGTACCTCTTTTTACAGTACCTCTTTTTTTTCTTTATAATAACTCTATCGATTTTTTTAGTGATAAGGTGAGAGAAGGTAGGCTTCGATGGTATGGTCATGTTCTACGGAGGCCCCCGCATGCGGCAGTGCATAAATGTGAGAATTTGATAGTCGATGGGGCCAAGAGGGGTAGGGGAAGACCTAAGACTATATGGAAAGAAGTAATAGCTAAAGATCTATGAGCCTTGGATATCGATGTGGATTTGATTCATAACAGGCTTGAATGGAGACGTAAAATACATGTTGTGGATAATACCTAAGGATATTGTTGAATGCTCTTGTATTTCTTAGGCTTTTTTCTTTAATATCTGTTTGGAAAATTTAACCGTTAGGGGATCCATACAGCCGTCCCCAATTTGTTTGGGACTAAGGCTTGTTGTTGTTGTTGTTGTTGTTTGAGTTTTTTTATATTTATTTTACTTTAAGTTCATTTAAATAATGATTTTTTTCTTTATTACCTTGTTATTCAAAATTATAAGCAATAAAGAATCATATTTAAAATTCTTTGTTTTTATAAAATTAATAGTACTTTTTATTTTTCCTTAAAATAAATTAATAATTTTGGTAATATGTGTAAATGGACCAGGGAGGGAATATTCTAGAATTATTATAGAAAAAGTAAAATTTACAGCAAGGCAGTTAATTAATAACAGAGCTTCTTGCATTGGCAGCTTGACTAGAAAAAGAGCTTTGTTGTTTAGGTTGGTCGATATAAATACGGCGTTAATGTGTCATTCCGCGATTTCAAATCAGAAACAATCTCCTCCAATTGCAAGTTGCTAGCAAATATTAACTAATCCCAACCAAGAAACGTTAATTGGTCCGGACGGCTTCTTTGTTTTCTCAGAAATAACCCCACTCATCATCGTCATTCCTTGTTTTTTCTTCTCCTACTCCTTTTCTCTTCTGCTTCAACAGTTTTTCTTCATCTTCCTTATGGAAAACCTTTTGGGTCTTCTCAGAATTCATGTGCACAGAGGTATCAATCTTGCTGTTCGAGATGTCATCAGCAGTGATCCTTATGTCGTTGTCAAGATGGATAAACAGGTAAATATTTTTGTTTTCTTTTTCTTGGAATCCTTCTCCGAATTTATATGGGTTTCTTTTCCGACCTTTAACTGTCTGTAGATTTTACACTTTTTTTATTTTCTTTGACTTCTTTTATTTGCTGCTATTCACCTATCAGAAGTTCAACCGATACTGGAAATGATAAGTTTTTGCACTTTTCGATTTGTTTTTTCCATTTTTTACTTTTCTTTTCTGATCATTGCAAAGTTTTCCCAGAAAAATTTGTTTTCCCATTTCAATTTCTGATTGTTATAAATGTTTGGTAAACCAGAAAATTTCAATTGACAAAAGATCTATGAAATGGAGATTTTTATGAAGTCAATTAAAACTGTTTGACTTAATGGAGGGTGCTTCCTGTATACAATTTGATCCTGACGCAACAAGTTTGTATTTTAAGGTTTAGCTGAGTTGAGTATATGTTTTTCTGATTTATATTTAAGAAAGAAAAATTGTTTTTGCAGAGATTGAAGACCAGAGTGGTGAAGAAAAGTGTGAATCCTGAATGGAATGAAGACTTGACTCTTTCAATTGATAATCCAAATCTTCCAATCACGATTGTGAGTACTAGTACTATTTTTATTGGTTGTGTTTAGCTTGAAAATACTGTAAGCCCCAAATTTTTCTCGTCTTGCAAATCTTGACTTTTTTTTCTGCAAGTATGTAGTAAATGGTGTTAGAAAGCACTGTAGTAAATCTAGGCAAAGAACAAATGAAATGAGTTTGTATATGCAGATTTACATCATATGATTCTAGCTTAGCTATATTGAGCTTCAAACTTTGACTCTCTTCGAACTCTTCATCTTCTTTTTTTTTTCATTGTTATAAAAAGAAGAATCATTTCATGGCGTAGCTCTGGCCGAAAGCTCTCGTTAGCCCCTAAAGTTATTGATATAATTCAACCATGCTTTTGAATTTCAGTTAGTGAGAAATGAGGATTTTTTTTTTCAGTTAAAAGAGGTTAAAAAACCTATTTGTAAAATTTGCTCTTTGCTAAATTCGAATGTAATGAAAATGGAAGTGCAACTTCAGAAAATGCACTCTCTTTTCAACTCTAGTGCAGCTGAGTTAGAACTTATTATCTGTTTATGTGGATTCTCTTTTAGTTTTCTACCCAATACCAAATAACTTGGGAAGTTTCAATCTGTTTTATTTGTTTCTGGGATCCTTAGCACAATGGTAATATTGCTCCTCTCCTTCCCTCCCCTATTATGCACTAGCCGCAACCGCTTCAGGCACTTGATAGTAGATACTCTCTTAGTTCATTTATTTATGTGTTGCCTGAATTATATTTCTTGTTCGTTGGAAATACAGACCGTCTATGACAAGGACACATTCAGCAGAGATGACAAAATGGGAGATGCAGAGTTTGATATTCGTCCATTTATTGAAGCTATAAAGATGCGACTCGAAGGTCTTCCTAGTGGAACCATAATTACAAGAGTTCAACCAACAAGGCAAAATTGCCTTGCTGATGAAAGCCAGATTATCTGGGTTGATGGCAAGGTGATTCAAAATATTATTCTTCGACTGCGAAATGTGGAGTGTGGTGAAGTGGAGCTCCAGTTGCAGTGGATTGATATTCCTGGTTCCAGGGGTGTGTAGATGTGCACTTACGCTTTATTGCTATGCAGTTCAATAGTGTATATATTGCAGGTGTTTATCAAACGGATTTTTTTGCTTGGTTTGAAGTTATTGGATTTTCATTTTTGTAATGAAAAAGTGTTTTGCTTGTTTTTGTATGTTAGCAGTAAATCACTCAAAACTTCTCATTCACGTATTATAGTCTAAAATATAATTTATATTAGAAACATAAGTTCTACTGCCTAATTTTCTTGCGGAAAATTACAATTGTATCTCAACGATTTCACTTAATCTACATTTTTATCGTTGTATTTTTTAAGATAGACTTTTTGATTTTCATATTTTTGGAAAAATTATACTATTTTGTTCTTTTTTAAAAGAAACATTGACGGAAATTAATAAGTCATGTATCATCTAAATCGTTTATTTGATATAATTACAAATATGATATTAGTTTTATCTAAAATAACATATATTTGCTGAAAATATTAAAATATTGTTCATTCAACCAATTGATTTTTTAGTTTTTTTAGTATATTTATGTTGTTTCAATCTAAACTAATGTCATATTTGTAGTTAAGGTAAATAAATGATTCATATGAGAGCTTGCTAATTTTTGTCACTGTTTTTGGCGAGAAAAGATAAAATAGTATTACCTCCGTTTTTAATTGTATGAGACTTGTAGCTGAATGGTAGTTTTCAAAATGTTGAGACTTTTAATATTTGTGGGTGGATTTGGACAATTTTGGGTCTTGTCTTTTAGTGGGGGAGATTTGGATTTTAGTGCATGTGGAGTCAACTTTTTATATTGATTTGATGTGAGTTAGTGGTGAAAAATATGTGGGGTCCACTTTTTAAATTAAGTAAATATGAATTATTATGGTAAAATTGGAAGAAAATTATATAGGAAAAGAAGGATGAATAGTGCGAAGTCTCATACAATAAAAAACGGAAATAGTATAATTTTACTAAAATACGAGAAAAAAAAGACTATTTCAAAAAATATATAAATAAAAATATAGATTAAGTGAAAATACATGTATAAAATTGTAATTTTCCCTTCTTTATTTAAATTAAGATATTCTCCTCCCTTTGTAAGTAATACAGGTTGTATTTATGTTTAAGTATGCATTTATCACTAAAATATGTTAGGTTTTAGTATTTAATTAGGAAGATTTACAATTTAGTCTTTGAGATTTGTGTTTATTTACAAAAAAAAGTCCTTGTATTTTTTAAAACATATAAAAAGGTTCCTCATCTTTTCCTCCATTATACATTTGGGTCCTTCTGGTAATTTTTCCCTTAGTTTGGTTAGAAATTTTTCATTTTGGTCCTCCAACTTATGAAAAATATGCAATTTAGTCTTAATTCTATTTAATTTGTTTAAAAAATTTTATTTAATTTATTTTAATCATATTTAATTAATTTTAATACTTTAAATACAATGTTTAAATAAAATAAAATCTATTTTATTTTTTAATTTTACAAACTTTCATTTATAATTAATTTAATTTATTAAATAAAAAGGAAATTTAAATTTTATAAATTTTTTTCCTAAATTTTGTAAAAAGATATTAGTAGAAAAATTAATTTTTTTTTAAAAAAAATCCATTTAAGATAAAACACTAAAAGTTAGGGAAAGACATAGATAAGATTTTATATATTGAAATTCTTGCGATGGATGATGGCAAAGGCAATGGTTTTGATTTTGAAGTAACAGTTCCTTATTTTCTTCAATGCAGTTGAAATAAGTTATATAACCATTTTTGTTTCCTAAAACCACCGCTGGCAAACTAAATTTATGTTCCGATTCATGTTTTTTTTTTTGCAATAGAAATTGACACTTTCTTTCGATTTTCAGCTCTAACCTAATAACAATTTTGTTGCTCAATATATTTTAAGTTGCAATTAAAAAAAAATATTTTAAAATTTAAAATTACTTTTTGTTTACTAAATTAAATTAATTATAAATGAAAGTTTGCAAAATTAAAAGTAAAATATATTATATTTTATTTAAATTTTGTATTTATAGTATTAAAAAAATAAATCAAAATTTTTAAACAAATTAAATAGAATTAGGAATAAATTGCATATTTGTGTAAGTTCGAGGGCCAAAATGAAAATTTTTTAACCAAACTAATGGAAAAAATTTACAGAGAGACCCGGATGTATAATGGAAAGAAAGGTTAGGGACCTTTTTGTAGATTTTCAACACAAATTTCAGGAACTTAATTGTAAATCTCCCATTTAATTATGAGTATGATACAAATACTAGTGCGAGGAGCATTGGGGTTAAAAACAAATATTAATAATAATTTCTTAATCAGATAAAATTTAATTTAACTATTATAATCTATAGTATACCTCCAGATCATATTTATTAATTTATACGTTTTATAATTTAACTCTATATACTATATCAAGACATTATCTGTAGAATATATGCAAAATGAACAAAAATAATGACCAAATTGAAATAGGTTAAAATAATAAAATAACATTCAAATTTTGCGGTCTTTATCCAATTTCATCCCATTTTCAACTTTAAACTTAAAACACTCTTATGTTAGGACCCATTAATCAACTTCACCTTGATTTCAAAAATAAAGGCCAGAATGAGAGAATATGAGCTTCTAGAAACTCAAGGAGCCAACTCTCTGACAGATTTAGCTTTTTCAAGCATGTTTTATCGTTACTTATAGAAATTATAGGAAGCCATCGGGCTAAATTCCATCGGTGGAATCAATTGTTATGGTATTTTTTTTTTTTGATGACTTGATAAACAAAAAGATTGTTTTATGTTAAATGGTTCGTTTCAGTTTCAATGGTGTTGGTTGAAAGAAAAAGAGATTATGGTTATAACAGTCCATTTTGTTAACATACGAGAAGGTCAAAGTCCGTGAGAGTCATGTGATCAGACTGCTGTACAAAAATATCTTCAGACGTCAAGTCTCTGTAAACAATTTTCATCTAGTGAGAATATTTTTTGACGCAAACAAATCTTGGCTAGGTAAAACTGAACCACTGTCGGAGGCGATCATTTTGATGGTTTGAAACGCATTGAGATCACCATTGGGGGCAGAAGGAGACAACCCAAACGACAAATTATGAAATTTTCATGGAAGATATTAAACAAGGAAGAAAAGAGTGACTATTTCGGCCAAAAAATTTAGACCATATGAGGATCAAACAACATATGTTCTTCCATAGTGATTAAAGTTAGGTTGAAGATATGATTGAAATTAGGAGAATAGTTCTATGACATCAATAAGCTAGTGATTCTATGAAATTTTATCAGGAAAATGGAAGGATAATTTTTTGTAAAAACAGGGTAAAATTGGTTAATGTGTATCAATTTAAGAGTGTTACTAATTTAAAGTCGGAAATATGGTGAAATTAGTTAAAAACGCAAGTTACAAGTGATTTTAATATTTTGGTATATTTTAATTTGGTCTTTATTTAAAAAAAAAAAATTCTTAAATTTTTTCAGAGGAAAAAAAAAAAGTTTAAATTGTTCATTTGTTATTTGTAATATTTTTTTTATAGAGATATACATACACCCAGTTATTAGTAGTTAGTGGAGGCGTTGTGATATGGCAGTAGGAAGCTTTGATATGGAGAGAAAGTCTCAAAATTCGTTCTACAGTTGTTTGTTAAGCCATTTTTTTAGAATATACCTTAGGATACTTAAATTAAATAATCAAAGACTATATTTATTTTCCTTTATGTAAACGTGGTGCTCTCGGATTTCCTTAAGATAATAATTATTTATATAACTCTACCAATTTTTTTTTTTTAATTAGTTAGGTGCTTTTAGTTGACCCACCATGCATGAATAAACAAGTTTAATTCATATTATTTTTTAATGCGAAAAAAGATACTTCTGATTCATATTGCTTTTATTTTTATACAATTTAGTAAAGTTTGGTACGAATCATAAAAAAAGAGAAATTAAAAGAAATTGTAATTATTTTAAAGTGGGTTTTAAGGATAACAAAATTTTAAAAATTTATAGTAGCCCCAGCCCTCACTTATACAACACACGTTGATTCTTCATATTCATACATACGTCTTGCGATTTCAAATTTTTCTCAAAGCAAATCCTACCCCCGTTAATGGGGCTATTAAAATCGCAAGTGGCAAAGCTTTCTCTTTGCTTTTGCCGTACGGTATAAGTTGCAGACACCCTCATAAAAATTAACCAAAGTCGCACCCAACCAATTGTTTCTGTCGGTCAGATTCGGTTCTTGATTTGCAAACATTTTAACATACAGATTGAGATTGGTTTTGTAGTTCAACACTATGAATAACTGAAATCGACCACTTGACAAAGTTAATTAATTTTATTTTTATAACTTCCAACATTTTATTGACACCTTAGGCTTAGTTTGTTGTGAAAGGGAGAGAATGGAAGGGAAAGGTTTTTAATGGGTCAAAATGTTGCAGGTTTAGTTTTGGAAGCATGCCTTAATCTTGAGATCTGGAATGTGGTGGAGTCGATGATTCTTAGCAAGACTGTTAATCATTCTCATTATCCAAATTTGATTACGGGTCTTGCAATGAAAAAGAGGTTTGACTTACTTTGTCTGTGTACTAACATGCTTTGGTTCGGTTTCACATACTCACAGAACCGAATTCCGAACCGAAATTTTTAGTTTTCCCCTCTAAAACTGAAAACCGAATTGTTAACCGAAATTTCGGTTCAATAATCGATTTTCGGTTTTTTTTTTTAACACCCCTGCAATGGAGTAAATCAGCCTTTAATTTTGTGAATTTAATAGTATAGAAGATTATAAAGAATACTGGCATGTTAAGCAAAATAGTTGAAAGAAAAAAAAATTACATCAATTATACCAATTTTGAACCAATTTTGAATACTTAATTAAATCATAAAGTTAGTTATTCCAAATAAAATCTCATTATCTAATATGAGGATGGGGAAAAGTTCATATTATCAAAGGTCTTGATTTTTATTTTTAAATTTCTATTTGATTTTATAAATTTAATTTTTTGGTAAAAAATATATTAAATAGTTATTGTACTGTTGTTGAACATTTTGACTTTTTTTTTATGTTTGATTTTTTTTTTGTTTTTATTTGAAATATGTTGAACTATTGTACTTTTGTTGAATTTTTTATTCTTCTATGTTTTAATTTTTTTTGTTTTGTGTAAAAATATGTTGTATATTTTGTTATTCTATTGTTGAACACTTTGTTTTTCTACTATTTTTATTTTTCTCTTTTTTTTTTCGAAAATATGTTTGACAGTTGTTACACTGTTGTTAAATATTTTTTGGTTTTTCAACTGTATTTTATTTTTATTTTGATAAAAACATATTGGATATTTATTATACTGTTGTTAAATATTTTTCTGTTTTCGACTATTTTTTATTTTCATTTTTTTTGGTAAAAACATATTAGATAGTTGTTGTACTGTTATTGAATATTTTGCCTTTTTTTTCTATATTTGATTTTCTTTTTTTATTTTTGTTTGAGATATGTTAAACAATTGTTATACTGTTGTTGAATATTCTTCTATTTTTTTCTGCTATTTTTGCTTTTTCTTGTTTTTTTTTGTTAAAATATGTTGAACAGTTGTTGTATTATTATTTAATATTTATGAGTAGGTTTTAATTGTGTTTTTAACTAGAATTAGTAACTTGCTTTTTGTTTCTTTCATTTTTCATTTTTTTAAATTATTGTACCTATTTTGTAATTTTTTTTACATGTTTTGTATATTAACTTAATATATATACTACCTCCGTTTTTTATTGTATAAGACTTTTTCCTGAAGGGTAGTTTTCAAAATGTTGAGATTTTTAGTATTTGTGGGTGTATTTTGACCATTTTGTCCCTTGTTTTTTAGTGGGTAAGATTTGAATTTTTGTGCATGTGAGGTCCACTTTTTATATTGATTTGATGTGAGTTAGTGGTGAAAAATATATGGGGTCCACTTTTTAAGTGGATATGAGTTGTTAGGGTAAAATTGGAAGAAAATTATATAGAAAAAGAAGGATAAATAGTGTGAAGTCTCATACAATAAAAAAGGGAGGTAGTATATATTTTTAGGTCATGTGTTGATTTGCAGCCTCAACAAAGAAGGATTGATTTTGGTGTAACTAATAATATGAAATTTTTTTAAATTTGGAATTGTAACAAAAAATTTCAAATGTAAGTGATGTAAGTGTTTTAGATTATTTTTTATTTTATTTATATTTAAAATTATTAAAATAAATCTAAAATTTAGTAAATCTAATAAGATTAATTTGGATATTAAATTTATGTTTTCTTAGTTAATTTAAAATAAAATTAGTATGAAATATTGGATTTTTTATATTGGAAATTGTAAAGAATATGTACAAAAATAGGCATAAAATTTGTACAATATAATATTAGTTGTACAAAAACTGGACACTGTTAAAAACAAAAATTATACATTGTTAGGTGTGTGTATATGACGCGTTCGTGTTGTGAGTGGGTCTTTTTTTTCTGTTTTGTGTTCATTTTAGTTTAATAAATTTATGAAGTATTTTTTTTTTTTACTATAAGTTGCCATTTTTTACATTATTTTGTAGGAGTGTGTAAAACTCAAACCGATCCGATCGAACCGAACCGATGTGTTCGGTTTGGTTTAATTTGATTGATCGGTTCGGTTCGATTTTATATTTTAAGAAAAATCAGAATTTAGTTCGGGTTAATTCAGGTTGAACCGAAAAAATCGACAATTTTCTTTGTATTTTTGCTGAAACCCGACCGAACCGACGAGTTTAGTTCGGTTTAGTCAGGTTGATCGGTTCGGTTTGATTTTTAATATAAAAAATTTTCGGTTTTCGGGTTCCCCGACCGATGCACAACCCTATTATTTTGCATAACGAGAATCTTTTCCAAATTATTTTTATTTTTGGAACCATTTCCATGAGAGCCCCAAGAGTATATCTCGATTGGACCAGGCCGAAAGGCCTTTTATATGGTGCATTTTCGCATACTTCTGTTTATATTAGTCTCTTTTTTTTCTTTATTGTTTATAATTTGTTTATTATGTTTACAAAATCTTTATGTTTTGTTTATGATATCTAACTTTCATTTACACAATAATTTTATAATTTTTTAATAGCATATCATATCAAATGCACACTAATTTTATCTTAAAAATATTAATTACAATATTATGTTTACAAAATATTTATATTTTGTTTACGCATAGTTTAGCATGTAAAAGTTAAAAAGTGGATAGTTTGAGAACAAAAGTATTTAGTTTGAGAATAATTTATTAAAAACATGGTATGCTAGTTTTTTAAGTGACTTTTTTAATATCTACGTAATTATAGTAAGTTCTTTATGTCAAAAACCCACTACTATATAAATCCTTATAAAGTTATTATAAAATTATTAATTAATTAATATATCCTACTAATAATTGAATTTAAAAAAAATAACCAACGATAAACTCAAATTATTTCATTACTTTTCTCTTTGAAATAAAAATTCATTACTTTAATTCATATCAAACTTCAACTTCGACCTTTTTTTTTTTTTTTAATTTTTTAGGCAATGGTTGTAAAACTTCTACTTTTTTATGTAAGCTCATCAAATTAATTTTTATTAATATTTTTTGAACATTTTATTATATGAAGTCAATTTAAGCTACGTACAAATAACAATAATAGTAGTAAGCTTTATGGATAGAAAACTGATTATTATATTATAATTGTAATTTGTTAGGAAAACATTGTCTATATACAAAAAATATTGGCCTCAGTATTCTAACAAGATTCTAGATTCATTTCTTGTAAATTGAAGAGGAAAACCAAAATGGTTCAACGAATAACCAAATCTGGAGGCAAATGTGAGATAGGTTTAGAAGAGACTTGAAATTCATTCTCCTCCTCAAACCCTGCAGCTTCCAAAATACAAGTTTTCACCTTTTCAAACCTTTCTTCTGACAAAGAAACCTCAGCCAGAAGTCTCCATGCATATGCCTCTGATGCATCTTCAAAATCTTTCCTTCTTTTAAGCACTATATGTCCACTTATCTCCCAAACTGCTGGATTTACTTGAGTGTCCAAAAGCTCCTGACTGACTTCTCCCCGCGCTTGCTTCTCCGCGTAACACTTGAAAAATTTCACCAACCGAATCAATCACAAAAGTTTTCTTTCAGCAGAAAATATGGTCAGTTAATATAGTTAATTACCTGAAGGAACAGAAAGATGCGTTTTCCACAATCGGCAATGAAAACGTTGAAAGGGATATTGTTGTTTTGGAGGTAAATGCAAGAGTTGGAAACTGAATCAGAAAGATCTTGAATTGTATTTCCACCTTCAAAGACAAGACCTTGCACAGGATAATTCAGAAGGCGCGATACTCGCACTCCTCTATCTTCAACAGCCTTTAACATTATTCTTTTAGTAGGAGCTTTCTCCACAGGAAAACGTATTGCTAAGTAATATGCCTGCAAACATTAGAAGATATCAGGTCTCAAGTGAACAGAAATGGAATAGCTAGTTTAAAGACAATGCATAAAGTTTGTATTCACTAAATTAACAAAATATCGATCACTTGTGATAAATTATTATTCATTGAAATTCTTAAATTTAAATTTCACATACGTTGGTGAAATCGAGTGATTAGTACTAATCGAATGGGAATCAGATAAATAGAGTTACCTGGAAATGGAGATGATTAATGGTCGCAAAAGCGCCCAAACTGTTGTAACCAACTCTAAAGAAAGGATCTGATGCTTCTCTGGACAAGTGAACCGCTAGCAAGAAACTCTCATTATCAATCCTTTGAGGCAAGCAATCAAGAACGCGAGGTATCAACAGAACATGACCAAACTCAATTGGGCTCACCTGAAAATATATAAAACCATCACAAAACAACAAATCTCAAAGCAACTTCTTGAAATTATATGCTTGATATCATTACATTTATATGGTTTCTCTTATCAACTTGGAAATTAAAATTTTTTCGATTCAACACCTTAGAACAGCTAATTAGAGCAATGGTATCAAACAAAATTATTCTTAATTAGCATAAAGAAGAAGCAAAATTTATATTACATTGATGGCAACAACATTAGGAGAGTTGGAATCAGCAGAGACAGGTGCAACAGGAAAGAGCTCACTCTTCTGATCATGGCCTTGTTCGAACCTGAAAAGGACTTCTTCTTTTCCAACTTTATTGAAATTGAACTTACTATCATCAAAATCTTGAAGTACCTTATCGACCCTGAATTCAGTAGGCCTTTTCTTGAGATGACGCCCCTCGTTGAGCTGTGCAATGAAACCATATCTGCCTGGAATGATTCTTGTTTCGCATTTGGTTACATCGTAGCGAAAAAGGCCACGACTCATCCTATCCTCCCATTGACCCAACAACAGATTGTGCAAGAAACATGTTTGAGGCTGTGGCTGATCTTCGGATGATATCAACACCCCATTCTTCATTGGTTTTGCTATATCATTCTTAAAGGAATATAGAAGTAAATTTGACCCTGAAAATTAAGTGGAAAATTTTCCTTTTTTCTTAGAAACATTTTTATCAAACAACAGTAAGACAATAAAAAAAACAGAAACAAACCTGGTAAGCAACAGTTTCCAAGACAATTCTGGCCACAACTGTCGGAATTCTCCTCTTGATAATTTGAAACCACCGTCGGAACTTTCTTAATGGTCAACATCTTTCTTCTTCTTTACTAACAATAACAACAAAAAATATTTATACAAACTACAAGAACCGGTTATATATAGCTGCCGCCACCGGCAAGGAATAGGAGGTCAGAAGGAGAAACACCGTCGGAGGGAAGGGCACCCTACCACCGTGTGGGGAAGGAGTGCTGTTTATTTTGTTTTCCGTGCTATTATTATTATTATTATTATTATTATTATTATTCTGCTCCAGGTTCTTGCGGTTAAGGTCTTGGTTATGGCGGTGGATGCCGAAAAAAGCCGTGATTTTGGAGATAAAAAGGGAACAAGTGTTTCTTAATTTGGACAAGATTAGAGAATTGTCCACATACCAAATATTTATCTGTGGCTTACTCTGTTTCATGTCTATATTTGGCTTCTTCATGGCCATGGCGGTGCAAAATGCAAGCAGAATTATTTGAATTGAAAAACTCATTTTACAAAACAAACTTTTCCGTTTTAAATAGAGAAAATTACAAAATTACCATGCCATTTATATTATTTTATCCTTAATTTTTGAAAATTAGACTATTTCATCTTAATTAATTATATTAAAAAAAATCCTTATGTTAAGTTTAAATTTTTTATTATTTTTCAAATAATTCCTAAACTATCCATTGTTCTTTCCTATTACTGAATTCTCTACTTCAACATATTTATTACAGAATAGAGATGAGGAAAAGAATGCTACAACTCTGTGAAGAAGAAATAGCAAATTCAAATTAAAGAGCCGTTAAAAAGGTGTGAAGATATATGGCACAATCTGAACGGCAAGCAAGATTCACAGCCAATCAGAAATACTGTTAATTGTTTTCTTCAATTGAGTGATTTTTCCTTTTCCTATTATGTTTACAGTTTCTTCTTCAAATTGGTTTGAGATGAATAGAGAGAGAATTCAATTTTGGGTCTGTTTGTGACTGCTCACAAAGTTGAGCATGGAAATGTATGAAATGCTACTTTTCATAAATTCATATGAGTTTTTGATATATACAGCCCTTAGGGATGCATATAAACATTTAATACGTGGAGAATCTTTATTGAAAAAAGTAAAAAATCAACTTTTTTTTTTTTGAACAACTGAAAACTTTTCTTGAAGAAGTGAGAAATCAACTTTTCCAATAAAAATATTTCCTCGTATTAAATGCTTATATGCAGCCCTAAAAGCTGCATATATCAAAACCCAATTCATATTGCTATGACATTCTAGCGTCTTGAAATGTCGGATTCTAGGTGATTTTTTCCACTATATACGTATATACTATCATATATATCATTTTAAAAAATTTAATACTCCAGTGAGCTTGGTTTTATTGACGATCAATGTGCGTGATCGCTTTCCAGTGAGCTTGGTCTAAGTATATGTCAACTAAAATTTAAAATTACACCAAAAAGTAATGATTTGACTACCAGAATAAATTATTCATAAGTGTACTATAAAGTATACTTTCACTTTCTCTACTTTCTTCACTTTCTCTTTCTCCACCTTCTCTTTCTCTATTTTCTCCGCAAAAAATTGAAGTACCACCTAATGTACCCTTTTTTTTTTTTATGCCAAATCTAAAAAAATAAATAAACTTGATGGGCAAATTAGGGTGAAATGGCGGGAGAAGCTTTACTTTAGGTTGAAATTTTGAGTTGAAGATGACAAATTTATGGGTAAGTAAAATAGGATTCCCGCCATAACTCTTCTCCATATAGTTCAAGTTGAATGAAAGTATGAGAGACTTTATTTTGAGGAAAAATTTAAGAACCCCCTACTACAACAAACCTGTTAACAACCGAAAAAAATGCGAACTACTTTTCAAAGGAAGAAGGTGAAATCAGAGAGATGAACACAATCTAACAAAATATGGAATTATTCCAATTAAATTAGGTAAATACATCACAATTTTACTTTGATCTTAAGTTTTCTCCAACAAACGATGAAAATGAAGGAATCACAAATTCATCAATAATAAAAGGTAACGAAAGGAAAAATATTATGACCAAATGAAAAGTGAAATTAGAAGATATCTAGTGTCTAAACTTGAGAATAGTCTAAGAAGAGATACTATTATTAAGAAAATTGCTATTGCTTTCTCTATTTCTGTGAATTATGTGAAGAAGATATAAAACGAGAAGCACAAGTAGAACGAAAGACAGTTGAATAGAGGCAAGAAAAAAAAATCTAATTGATTATAGAACAATAAAAAAGATACCCTTGAGGTTTAGAACCTTATGTGTTAATTAAGGCATTATGTATAATTTGTGCATAGACTCACAAAAGAAAGGGAAAATTAGGTTACATACTAATGCCATCCGGGCACAACTGAACCTTAAGAACAAGAAGACTAGGTTGGTTTTGGCTTGTCAATGCTAGATACAAGTAACACAAGCAACAAGATACCTTTCAAGAAAATAGGGAATGTGATTCACATCGATAAAAAATGGTTCTATATGAGCAAATAAACATAAAAATTTTATTTAGGTGAAGACAAAGAAAAGCCATTGCATAGCTGTCAAAGCAAGATGTTTTATCACCAAAGTAATATTCTTAGTTGCCCTTAGTAGTCTTATATTTGATACTTTTGAAAAATTAATTTTTGATGGAAAAATTGACATTTGGCAATTTACTAAAAAGCAACCAATAAAAAGAAACAACAAAAATATGTACACAGGTATTATGAAAACCAAGACTATTTTAAGTGTGACCAAAGATGTGATTTGAGCCACTTTGTTTGAAAAATTATTGTCCACAATCAAGGAAAAGTGGCTACCATTTTACTCCCATACTATATATATCAATCAGGATAATGTCAGATCTTATATTGATGTAAATGATCAAGCTTGTACATATGCAACTGCTGCCTTAGGATTGCACATTAAGTTGATTTACTAACCCTCTAACAATCATGACTTGAATGTTCTTGATTTGAGTTTCTTTCATGCTATTAAATCCTTAAAAATTAGAGCAGTGCCATCGACTGTCGATTAACTTATCAACGCCGTTGAGGAAGTATATGCAAGTTATCCTCCACTGAACATTTACAAAGTCTTACTCACATTACAATCTTGTATGGATTGTATTTTAGATATTGAAGGAGGAAATAATTGCAAAATACCCCACATGGGTAAGGACTAGAGATAATAATTTATCGGACGTCATTGAAGTTGATTGTAGTGTTGTGAAGAAAGCAGTAGATGGAGTTAATCATCCAATTATATAGCTCTTACCTATATGAAGATGTTCATTTGTGGGTCACAATTATGTTAATATGTGCATACTTTTGTATATATGGATAGAAGCACTTTTTATGATAGATTATAGTTATATTAATGTGGCCACTCTTTTTATATATATAGCCATAATAATAATATTATGTGCACACTTTTTTATATATGTCACATTATCTCAGTGTTTGAATGAAAATGAAAATATTTTATTTAGCAAAATGTGGCTTATTTTTTATATTATGTGGCTAGTTATTAATGTGATGAGGTCGCACTTTGACAAATATATTGCATACTTTATAATACAATTCTTTGTTATGTAATTATATGGCTTATTTTTCGAACAGTATGCACCTTTGATGCAAGTCTTTGAATCAAAATATTTTATGATCATGCACTTAAGACAATGGGAATAACTCAAATTATGATTTCAAGGATTTATCCAATTATTTCAATAAAAATGGAACCAATTTTGTGATGATGAATGGAATTCTTGAAGAATTAGTAAATAAAACACTAGATCAAGTTATATTATCCTAAATCATAATCATGTGATAAGGTAACAATATATAATTCAACTTGTGATTTGAAGGACTTATCCAAGTATTTCAATAAAAATAGAACCAATCTAGTGATGATCAATGAAATTTTTGAGGAATTAGTAGGAAAAACACTAACTCAAGTTAGGTATCCTAAATCATGATCATGTGATAAGGTGTAACATCCCATTTTCTCAATAGTTAGTATTTTTAGAGTTTGCCTTAGCTAACAGTATTTTTATAGGAGTTCGGATCCCGAGACACGAGGTTATTCTTGGAATTCGTGTTAGCATCGATTCATTGTGAGGTAACTCTTTATTTGTCAATTGGTAATTGGACTTAATTAAGTTGGGCTAAAGCC
>CATIWJ010364095.1:0-10435 GCA_949640765.1 Croton laevigatus
GTAGCGGTGTCAACAAAACTGGACCATCTGCGGGGAGTAATACTAATGACAGTGTTAGAGTTGAAAGCAAACCACCATCCGGGAAGAGGAAGAATAAATCACAATGTTGGGATCATTTTACAAGAAATCCAGATGATCGCATAAAATGTAAGTGCAATTATTGCGATAAAGAATTACGATGTGATGGTAGAAACAATGGAACTAGTGCATTGAATGCCCATGTTACTAGATGTATGAAAAACCCACATAATGAGGAAACTAAGAAAGCGCATCTATTATTGCACAAATCATTTTTTGATAACAAATCTGGAATGGGGACACTGTCTACACGGAAATATGATCCTGATGTGATTAGGAAGGCGCTAGCTAAAATGGTTATTATTGATGAATTGCCTTTTAAATTTTTTGAGGGGGAGGAGTTTAAGAATTTTTGCATGCAAATGAATTATAGATTCAAGGTGCCTAGTAGGGTTACTGTTGCTCGTGACATATGGCAACTATACCTAGATGAGAGAAGTAGATTAAAGGAGTTCTTTAAATCTTTCACATCTAGGATTTGCATAATCACTGATACTTGGACTTCAATACAAAGGATTAATTACATTGTAATTACTGCACACTATATTACTGATGATTGGACATTGGTAAAGAAAGTGTTGTCTTTTTGTCCAATATTTAGTCATAAGGGAGAATCGATTGGTAAGGCTATTGAGGGTTGCCTTTTAGACTGGGGGATTGAAAAGATAATGACTGTAACTGTTGACAATGCTTCTTCAAACGATACTGCAATTGATTATTTGAAGAACAAACTTAATATAAAAAAAAACAGTTGCAAATGGACTTTACTTTCATATGAGATGCATTGCTCATATCTTAAATTTAGTTGTGAATGCGGGGTTGAAAGAAATTGATCCTGCCATTGTGAGGGTGAGAAATGCAATCAGGTACATAAGGTCATCTCCTGCCAAATTTAAATGATTCAAAGATGCTGCTTTACAAGAAAAAATCGATTGCAATCATGGATTGTGTTTAGATGTACCTACTAGGTGGAACTCCACCTATTTAATGTTGCAGGCTGCATTGAAGTATGAGCAAGCATTTGATGCATATAGCGATTTGGATCCCTTTTATGAGTCCTCCCTAAAGGAAGATCTTGGCAAACCTGAGAGTGATTATTGGACTAAAGTAAAAACAATGGCAGATCTTCTAAAAGTCTTTTATGACGTGACTCTTCGTATATCAGGTACTTTGTATGTTACTAGTAATTTATTTTTTAAGCAGTTAAGTACCGTTGATTGGATATTGCAAAGTTGGACAAAGAGTGAGGATGACGCATTGAGGCGTATGGGAGTAATCATGAAAGAGAAGTTTGACAAGTATTGGGGTGATACTAGTAGGATGAACAAGCTCATCTACATAGCTTCCATTTTTTATCCGAGGGATAAAATGGAGTACATGGAGGCTTTGTTACAAAAAACACATGGTACGGCAAAGGGAACCGAATTGTTTTGTTCGATTAAAAAATCCTTGAATGTGCTTTTTGAAGAGTATGGAAAAGCAGTGGATAAGTCTATCGATTCACTTCCTGCCAATTCAAATGCAGTTATTGATTTAGAAGATAATGAGGGTGATATGAGTATGCAAGATTTGAGAAGCTTTGTCAAGAAACAAAAAATTGCATGTGGAGATTTTGAGGCCCAAAAATCAGAATTGGAAATGTATTTGGAAGAGTCTCTCCATAAAGATGTTAAACAATTTGACATTTTGAGTTGGTGGAGAATTAATTCAATTCGGTTTCCTACTCTTGGAAAAATGGCACGAGATATCTTGGCTATTCCCATTTCTACAGTAGCTTCGGAAGCGGCATTTAGTGAGGGAGGAAGAGTTCTTGATGCATTTAGGAGTTCGTTGACTCCTTCGACGGCCGAGGCTCTTATTTGTGCTAGTGATTGGTTGAGGAAAAGTGACGACCCTATGTGTGTTAAAGAATCTATTCATGATGTTGACAAATTTGATATTGGTATGGAATTATAATTTTATTTTACTTAATTTAATATTATTTATATTTTAATCATCTTGAAATTAACTTTGTTAATATTGT
Source organism: Croton laevigatus (assembly GCA_949640765.1). NCBI lineage: Eukaryota > Viridiplantae > Streptophyta > Magnoliopsida > Malpighiales > Euphorbiaceae > Croton > Croton laevigatus. Next base: position 2,102 of record CATIWJ010364095.1, read on the forward strand.
TCTTTCTTTCTTAGATATGATGACGGCTACACAAGGAGAAATCTCATCGTTTCCACCCCCACTTTCTATTGATTGACGGGATTTCCTTGCGTCGTCATGTTTATTGATCTCCTATTAATTTTATTTGAATGTTTTTAATTATGGTGTTCTTAAGTTATATTAATGTTGAACTTATGATGGACCTTTTAATTATTTTTGGATGTTTTTAATTATGATGTTGTGATGGATACATATTTCATATGTTGAATTTTAGGTTAGGTGTAATGTTTAATTTTATTCATATATATGATGTTGAAAATATGATCCATTTGAGGGGATTAGCATTTATTTTTGCAGCATGTATTTCACAGGTCTTGTTTTAACGTTTGATTTATGAAGAGGTTGTATGTTTTGAGTTGAAAATAGAAGCTGAAATTGTGATGTTCAAAATTTGGTTTTAACCGAACCGAAACCGAATCGAACCGAAAAAATCGGTTCGGTTAAAAATCGGTTTTCCTTTTACAAATTCGGTTTTTACAAAATAAATTTGATTTGGAATCGGTTTGTTCAATTCGGTTCGGTTCGGTGAACCGAACAGTATTTGTACACCCCTAGCGAAAAGTAATGTGAATTAAAGTGGCACAGATTAAGAGATTCTTGATTCATATTTAATCTAATTAAAAGATAAGATTAATTTTAAATAATTAATTAATTACTTGTTTCTTCTTGAATATATATATATATATAATGAGACTTATTCTTCTCATCGATAAAAAGTAAATATTAGTTTTTGTTGTGTGCCCATAGTAGACTTTCAACTAGTAATCTTCTTCTATTCTAACTAGCTATAGAAATTTGTTCTCGGGAATTTTCTACAATCATTTAGATAAATCTTGTTCTCTATTCTAACTAGCTATAGAAATTTGTTCTCGGGAATTTTTTACAATCATTTAGATAACCTATCACTTAAAATGCACAAATATTTGAATTTATTACTATTAATCATGCTTCTTGTTCTAATAAATGGTTAAGGTGACGTACCTCATTGACCTGAGGTCGTTGAATCCTGATAATTTAACTAAAAAAAAAAATTTGCCATTAAAAAACGTTTCAAAAATTGTTATTTTATTATAATTTCCCAAATCTGAATTACTTAAACTTTTTATGATTTCTAGGTCAAAAGTAAAATGTTCATGTTTGAGTCATGCTTTGTATTGACATTGAGCAGTTATATAAATGAAGAAGCCCAGCGCAAACAAGCCTAGTCTAATTCAAAGAAACTAAACGTCTCCTTTCTTCTCTTGAATTGAATGTGGAAAATCGATGGACGGTCCTCGAAAAATAACGTGAATCGAAGTGGCACAGATTAAGATATTCTTGATTCATATTTAGTCTAATTAAAGAGACAAGATTAATTCTAAATTCAAATAATTAATTAATTACTTGTTTCTTCTCGAATATATATACGAATGAGACTTATTCTTCTCATTGATAAACAGTAAAGATTAGTTTTTACTGTGTACCCATAGAGGACTTTCTACTCGTAATCACGTTCTCTATTCTAACTAGTTATAGAAATTTGTTCTCATGAATTTCTCACTGTCATTTAGATAACCTATCACTTGAAATGCATAAATATTATTAATTTTTGTTAGAATTACCATATTTATTTACAATTGTGAGTTGCTTGGGATGCATGAAGCATGTGGGTTGGGTGCATCGTGCATGGACTTGTGTACGGTTAGAACATGCTTCTGGTTCTAGTAATTGGCACAAACACAAGTTTCAATTCAACCAAAGATGTTTGGAACTTTTAGTCGTTGGAATTCTTCCTAACACAGTCTTCTAGAGTAGTCTTTACCAAATTCACCCACTGAATTTCCATTTTCTAAACATCAATTAAAGTCACGCTAATTCCTAATCTCGTAGATTGCATGGCGGCAGACAGGCGCAAAACACACGTACCTTACGTTCCACGTTACTGTACCAAATCACCACTACTATAATCTACCTCGGTTTAATTAATTACTAATGCTATTTTCTTTTATTAATCATCTAACTAACTAAATTGCACGAAAAAATATTATTGGGAATGAAAATAAATAAATTAATGCTTTGAGATTTTCGCATTCTTGACACATGTGATGGCGCCACTGCTCATGCAATTTGTTTACAAAAACAATTTTGTTTTTGCTACTATTAAGAATTTAATTGTAATTAATTAAGGTTTGGGTAATTGAAAAATCATAGGGAAACAGAACGTTGGGACCATAGTAGCTTTGACTTGCATATATAGAGGGCTCAAATGCTATATTTGACTGTACGTAGTTTTGAACTGAATCTTACTATAAATCTTGTTAATTGCTTAAATTTAATTTCCTCATTTTGGCTCTTTGAATCTATTAAGGAACTGAGCAAGGTGGAGATATTTCAATGGCTTCCTTAAGTATGAGTTTAGTGTGGTTAATGATAGGGCTTCTTTCTATTACTGCTTGCGTCTCGAATGCTATTCAAGGTACGTTCATATATCTATCTATTTCTAATATAATCGTGAACCCAAAATTCACTGTTTAAACGTTGCCGTTTCACTTCAAATACTTTTCCAGCTCTATAAATATATATATAGTTGAACAAAAATTTTGTAAACTTGCTATTTTGTTTTATTAGTGACATTTTTTTTTTTATTATGCAGTAGAAGATAATAATGTTTCTTCCGCTGATAAGGTAATTAAGCTGTTTCTTTTTTCGTTGACTGTTAGTTCTTATTTAAACTTTTTTTTTTATTCTCTTGAGGTGTTAATTATATTTATGGTATTCAGCTGGTGTTTGGTTGGAGAGAGAGCCAAATTGGAGGAAGGAAATTAATGGATGGCAGCAAAACATCAGTAGATGTAGAAAAAAGGGAGAAGAAGAATAATATTCATAAAGAGCTAAATGATGAAGCTGGTTTTGTAGCTTTTAATGCTGATTATCATGCTCCTAGACATCATCCACCCAAAAATAACTGAATAACAATGCTTATAAATAGAATAAACATGTAAGAAATAGTTTCTGTTTTGCTTGCTACATTTATATTATATTTCCTTTGTGATCAAGTTGTTATTATGTTTATTGCTAGTAATTTTGCTAATTTATGTTTAATTTTAATTTTTTTTTTGGTGGCATGGATTTAATGTAATTGCAAGTTTTCTTTCCTTTTTTCCATTTATTTTTTCCTGCATGCATGATGCTTCAATTAATATGAAGACTTGAACTTCATTAAACAGTTATATTTATATAAAGTTTTTTAGTGACTGAAGTTGGTTTGTGGAAGCTACGTTAAAAGGTTTTAGCAGAAGATTCCAATTGTGAGCTATTTAGAATCAATGCTAAAAGTACTGAAAGCATATGCATGCAGAGTAATTGGTTTGGAGTTGTTCTTCCTTAATCAAAGGTTTCAAATTTGAGTCTTGAAAATACAGTTGCATAAAAGTTTATTAGTGAGAGCTATTATTAGTGGTCATACCCGTTTTGAATTCATACCCCTAATTTGATGACCCAAAATAGGAAGGTTAAATTAGAAAAAAAAAAAATCAATAGTAAAAGTGAACATAAGTAACAGTCTTTCATGGTTTGGAGAAAATAACGAAACAAAAAGATCTTTCTAGTAACGCAATTAAAATACAAAAGTATTATTGTTTATTACACATTCTGGCGATGTAAATATAAAAATAATTTTTTTTATCAAAATAATAACATTATTTTATAACACAATAGTAACGTGGAAATCGTTGGTATGTAATACTACTTTCAATTTTTTTTTTTAAGAAACAAATTCAAAATATTTTAAATCACGTTTTTTATTATTTATAAAAATTGTAATTTAACTATTATTTAAAATATAAAAATCCAAATTAATGAAGAATACTATTTATATCTTTGAATTTGAAATAATATACTGAGTGTCCCAACTTCCACTTTCACAAATTAAAAAACGGTAGTCATTATATTAGAAACATAAAATTTATTTATTGAATGATTAATATATTTTTTATCTAAATGTTTGTTCAGTATCAAAAATTTATCATCCATTAATATTTCAAAAATATTTCGGGGAAAATTTCACACTGATAAAAAATGAAACTGCTTAGAGTTTAACCAAAAATTGAAGTGATTTTGGAAAAATCAAATAAAAATCGAACTGCATATTTTATTTCAATTCGGTTTAAAATTGAAATTTGTATACAGAAACATTAAACCATCTTATATACTTGCTCCATAAATTTTTTTTTTTAAAAAAACCCCTCTAAGTAAAGAATAAAAATTGAACATAACAAAGCAATTGTTTCGTTTCCAATTTGGTTTTATGCATTCTTCTGTATTGCATGAGAAGAGTCTCTCGTATGACTTTTGAAAACCTGCTTCTTGCTATTCATTTCCTTGCGGCAGCAGTATCAGATGGTTTGTTATCCAAGGAGGTGAACATGAAATTCCCAGAAAACATGGCTTCTTTGTCTGCCCATTCAATTTCACAATCAAATTGTAACTTTTCCAATAAATCATTAATATAATAACTTGAATCAAGTAAAAATGCTTCTATATGGACATGCATGTGAGCTTATGTGTATGAACTATGAACATAGGTAAAATGCACGAAAAAGTATTTCAAGTAAACATGAAACCAACCCAACAACGCTCATCAGGATTCCTCGCAGAATCGTGTAACTGAGGTTTAGCATTCTTATATAATAAAAGGAGTGTGAATCTGATCTAATTTTTCTTTTAATTATGCTTCTTTACTTCACCATCTTAATCTTCTCTCCCTTCCACTCCCTTTCTTATCTACAAACTAAATTGAGAAATTAGAAACAAAACAAATTAAAGACGTAAGCCAAATTCTGTTCCTTTTGCACGTTTCTCTGAGGTTTAGATAGGGAATAAAGAAGTAGAAGTCTGAAGGCAGGCTCTATAAATTATTAACCAAAATAAAATGCTAATACCTCTGTTTTTTTCATTTCTTTACATTCACTATTTCACCAATACCAATACGAACCCATTTTTCACCAATATCAATACAGAAATAATAATAAACAATTACTAACCCTTTAAAAAACTTACTTTTTCACCGATACCAATAAAAAAATAATAATAAACAATTTCAAAACTTACTATAAATGAAAATGTAAACAATTCAAAAAAACACCCAAAAACAGAAATGTAAACAACTCATGAAAACGGAGGTAGTAACTTCCTAAAATTTTTCTAGCAAAGAATAAGAAAATTACTTGGATTGAATAATGTCAGCCCAACAGAAACCTACCTAGTGGACTTCCCGTGTACTTATCTATCTCGCCATTGCTTGCATAAAAGAGCAAAGATTCAGTTCATTTATGCGTCGACTTAAGAAAGAAGCAAAAGGTAAATAGGCTTTTGGATATTTCGCAAACATACAAAGATAGAATCTAACTCAAGAGACTTTCCTATTTCTCTAATCAAAATATATTATGCAAATATACAGATGTCAGTCACAGTCACTAACAGAAATAAACACACAATAATTCATACTAACACGAAATTTGCGATAAACACACAGATTTCAAATAATCATACAAAATTTCAGTCACTAACAACAATAAACACGTAATGTATCATCATCACAGCAACAAACCACCAATTTCATCAATAATAAAAAAAAATAAAATCGAGAAACGTGAAGGATGGGTTACTTGATCTTGAAGTGTTGGCGTCTGATGAGCTGCTAGTCGAAATGATGGTGAAGAATGATGAGCTGTTGGTCATGGCGATGGGTGATGGTGGAATCTGGTCCTATTATTGGTGGCGGTGGGTGACAAAGATGACGTGGCGGTCAACAGTTCCATCATCTGAGGAGAAAAACCCTAGGCTCAAACGGCGGCAATAACGACTAACAAGGAGGGAGAGGAATAAAGAGTCTGATTGACAGTGAACGATGATAATGGTGTGGTTGTGAATGGCGGATGTACTTTGAAATGAAAGAGATGAACGAGAGAGGAAATGGTGAAACGAAGCAGAGTGGCGGAAGAATGGAGAGACGAAGCAAAGCAGCTTCATCCTTTTTAGCTTAGGGTTAATACATATGCAAAAGGGTGTTGTTTTAGTCCATAGGTTCAGTTTTCGGTTTAGTTCGATTCTCAGACACCTAGAAATGAACACCGAACCGAACTAATCGGTTTCTAGATTTCCAAAATCATAGACCGAACTGAACTACTCGGTTAACTAATTTTTTGTTCGATTTCGGTTCGGTTTACGGTTTATTGTGCTCACCCCTACTCCATACTGCTACAAATTTTTAAGTTAACCCCAATATAGGAGCATTTCTCATTACTGGTACTTTTCAACTTGTATGTATAAGTTATTTTTAGATTGTAGTCAGTTTAAATATAATCAGTGAAGTGTTTTTGTAAAATTAATTGATAATCAGCTGATAAGTAGTTGAAATGTTTCTATAAACTAACTAAAAATTAGCTTATTATTCTAGAAATTGGCAAAATAATAAAAAAGGACATGTGAAAATGGAATAAAAAAATAGAAATTCATTTTTGACAAGGGTAATATAGGAATAAAAAAATCATAAGAATTTTAATTTTTATAAATTGGCCAAATCAAAACAGTTTATAATCTATGTTTTTGTAATATGCAAATTCTAACTTATAAAAAAAAGATTATAATCTAATTATGATATACAATTTAAGCTACTAAAATATAAACACTTAACTGAACAATTTATAATATAAAAACTGCTTATAATCTGGTTTGATTATTTTATAAGTTTTGAGCTCTTTCCTTATAAATTGGTCAAACTAGATTATAAGCAATTTTTATATTATAAACTAAATAAAGAGAACAAGGAAGTATAGTTTGAGTTTGTTTCAATTGTTCATTGTTTGGGCAGTATTGCCATGGAGAAAATCAAGCAAAATGGTGCTGCAGCATTTGGGGCATTTATAGGGTCATTTTTAGAGAGTATAACATATATAAATATAAGGCACCTAGGACACCTAACTAGCACCATTAATTTCGCTTTTGGGCTATTCGCGTATCGTTAATATCCTCTGGATTCTTCGATGATACGCATGAACTTGGCGGTGATGTTGGCAAAACTGTTGTTGATCACTTTAGTGACTCGGTGACAAATTCGGCTTCAAGTTAAGCTATTTGGTCCTGAGTTTTCGTTCCTTCAACTCATCTTTTTTGTGCTACTGTAGTATATTTCATGTCTTAAAAAAAAACACGATCAATAAATTTTATTTATTCCAGGGCTATTTATGATATTTTATTAAATAATTCAATTTTTTGAAAATTCATGAAACAAAATGAATGCTATTTTTTTCTTGCTCTCTAAAAAAAAATCTATTCCGCAAATGTACTTTCTAAAAGTTTAAGTTTCTAAGGTCTCGGGTTTGAAACAAAAGGGAGAGCTACCTATGTTGTGTAGGCCACAATATTATTAGTGGATTATTTTATACTCTCTCCGATTCAAAATAAATGTCCAAACTTTCACTTTTTTTGTAACATAGTAAGTTTTCCATTTCTAGTTTATAACAAAATTAGGTGTTGATTTTTCTTTTATACTCTTAAAATATTAATAGATAATGTACTTTGTAAGTTGGACAAACATTTAAGTGAAAATTTTATTAGACATTCAATAAATAAATTTTAAATTTTCAATATAATAACTACTAGTATTTTTCAATTGGGATACTTATTATTATGTGAGAGAGTATTAAATTAAAAAAAAAATAGATTTTCATAAACCAATACCATTTGAAGCAAAGGATTTCTAAGTTATTGAAAATGGAGAATTTGTACTACCTCTGTATTTTTCATTTCTTTACATTTTAAAAGCTATTATTAGATTCAAGTTTGGTGTTGATAGTTTGATGGATTGGGTTAGGTAGATTAAAATATTATTTATATATAACTAAACTAAAATAATCATATTTTTAAACTAACATAAACATACTTTAATCTACCTAACCCAAACCATCAAACTCTTAATACCAAACTTGAATCTAATCACATCATTTGAAATGTAAAAAAATAAAAAATACGGAGATAGTATATAACTTGCGATAATTGATGTTTCGTGTAACACCCCTTACCCGACCATTTGCAGCCGAACTAAGAAGTGTCACATTACATAATTCATATCCTGTCTATTTTAATTACAATAATAAGGGTATTTTTTTTTTCTTCTATCTACCCTAACTTTGCATGTGCTGACTCCATCTTCACAGTATATGCCAGTCTAAGTTCTTCGGGCCCATTTGCTATTTATCAGTTCCTGTTTCTTTCACATCTTTCGGAGACCTACAAGTTCAGGATTAACCAAACTTG
>CATIWJ010364143.1:0-10876 GCA_949640765.1 Croton laevigatus
AAAAGAGAAGAATTAGGAGTTGCAAACCCAGTTATTTGAGATTGTGTTTTATCAAGTCCTGCTTGAGTTGGATGCTTCCTCTCTAAATGCCTTCTAAATGTTCCATATCCGCCACCTTCTTTGAATTTAAATAATTATGAATAATAGTTGCAGGAGACTTGTAAAGACCCATCATCTAATTTTGTCTTTTTAAAATGAATTATGAAAATGTCAGATTTTAAAACCTTTTGTGTTGATGGTTGTTCATCATCTTGCTCTTCTCCTTTATTATTTTCAAAATCATGAACACTTAACATTTTTTTAACTTGAAGGAAAAAGATAACTTAATTTTATTATTATAAATTTATTTCAAACATTTTATAGACAATTGCCAACGGTAATATATTAAATGGGTTTGCCAAATTGACACCCTCCTTCAAAATCATTACAACGGTAACATATTAGATTATTTGCTAAAATTGTGGAAATAATAATATAATTGGAGAGAATTTGGAGAGTTTCTTAAAATTTTGGGATTTCACAAAATATTTATTTTAAAATTTGGGGTTTTAATTGCTCTAAAATTATGGATATAATAACAAGATTTTATCATTAGACAACGGTATAATTTTTTTAATGGTCAAGTCTAATAAATCAATAGCTCAATTTTTTTTTTTTTTGGGTAAAAAATTAATTGTAGTTGTTATTGTTGGTGCTAATTAATAGTTACGGTTTCAATTCCGGTTCCGGTTTTATAAATATGTGAACCGAGACCGAACCACTTTATAACGATTTCGGTTTGGTTTTTAACGGTTTGGTCCCGGTTCAAAATCGGCCCATGGCCAGGTCTAAGTAGATGACCGGCTAACAACACTTTGTTTCTTCGTTTTCCAGGAAACCGGAGCATCACTGAGGAAGACACAATAGCCAGAAACAGATCACCTTGTTGTGACGCAAGAATCCCAATCAGCATCACAAAAAGCTCGAAGCTTTAAGGAATTTTAGCGAGGAATGAACAAAGCTAAGTTAACAGTAGACTTGAGATATCGAAAAAGATAAAGTGCAGCTTTGTGATGGCCATCACATGGATTTTGCATAAACTGGGAGAGCTGCTGCACTGTAAACGTTATGTCAGGACGAGAGAAGTTCAGATATAAGAGACGTCCTACCATTCTTCTGTATTTTTTTGGATCACTCAATGGTTGTCCCATATCTGGTAAGAGTTTTACTCCCTGAACTTCCCTCTTCTTTTCTACAGTTAAAACCATAGAGTATGCTTTTCCAATACTTGGAAAAGGATCCATTAAAAGGATCTGGTTCTTGACATTATCATAGGAGTCATTAAGTCCCATAAGGAACTGCATCAGCTTCTCTTCATTATCAGCATTCAAAAATGCATTCTGAACATCACATGTGCATCTTTCTATTGCTCCACATAAACACTTAGGTACAAGTTTGAAGCATGCTTTCTCATCCCACAATTTCTTAAGCTTTGTGTAATAAGCAGTAACTGAGATGTTTACCTGAGAAATGCTTGCTAGTTCCGTTCTGATTTGATAAATGAGAGGTCCATTGCACTCTCCATATCTGCAGGCTAATTCATCCCAAAGATCTTTGGAGCTGGAGCAATAAATGAATGCATCCACAAGCTCCATGGATATTGAGTTGAGTATCCAATTAGTAACAGCACTGCCTGCCCTTTTCCATTTCTTGTAGTTAGGAGAATTTGTGTTTGGCTTTATTTCTTCACCATTCACAAATCCTTCTTTGTCTCTCGCTGTCAAAGCAATCATCATTGATCTACTCCAGGTTAAGTAATTCCTTCCATTCAATGTGATATTGATTAAGCTAGTTGTGGTATTTTCTCCATTTTTCACCTCATAAATTCCAGTCTCCATTGCTTGTTCCATAAGCATCTCATTTGGATCTGCCATTGCTGTTGTTTTCAGGAAATTTGGAAGATTAATCAAGGGTTAAGGAAGAATATAAGAATATAAGAATTGATCAAAACAGATCTGATCAATTAGGCAATTCTCTGATCTTTAGGCTCTAATACCATGAGCAAATTGAAGAGAGAAAAAATGAAATCTCGTCAAAATCATCTTGTATTTCTGTTATTTACACTTTTATACTAGCTAGTGGGTGTACTGTACACATAATTATATTGTATTACTACCCTATGTACATGTGTGGGCTATGTGAACTTTATTAAAATAATTATTCTATTTCTTTTCTTTAGCTAACCCTAAGAAACTCAAGTTTGCTGTCATCTTCAAGATCCTTCCTTTCAATATTCTTTCACCTAGTCAGCAGGGAAGCCTACGTGTACCAAGGGAGTCAGGTCCTGGCCGGAGATAGCCGGCCACGTCTGGTTTAAGCACCTAACTGATCTCTTATACAAAGTTCAGACACCATTCTAAGGCAAAAAAAAAAAAAAAGTTCAGACACCATTTTATTCGTTTTTCAATTCGGACACCAAAACAGAAAAGCACACAAAGTTTAGACACTAAATATGCATTAACCCTAAAACTAAAATTCAATTTTGGCGCTATATACTACCACTACCAAATTGAATACAAAGGCGGGAAGCAGAGGAAAGCACAATTGACGAAGTAAATATCTAGGGTTCGATTACCGACCAAGCAATTGGGAATTCTTTTCTTCTCTTTGATTTTCCAACTGTTTCTCAGATATAATTTTAGGGCTCTACCATGACTTCCAACATCGGCGATCTAACGGTGCAGGAAAAGCCAACTGAAGAACCATCTCTTTCCGGATCGGTTTTGAAAAAGCAAAAGCATAATACCAGCAGCCTCCATGAACGATAAGAGAACAAAATTAACAATGAGATGGACGATCTAAAGGAGCAGGAAAAGCCATTTGGAGAACCTCTCTTTCCCGATTCAGTATTGAATGAGCCAAAGGAAGATGGCATGTCTGAGGAGGATTCCGCTGGTGAAAGCGAAAAGGATTCTAGAGGTAGCGCTTTCGACGACAGCTCACCTTGTGATAGTGATGAAGGCGGCAATTGTATTCACAACTATACTAAAGATACACCTAGCCCTTATATTTTCAAAAAAGGAAAGGAAGAGATTTCATAGACACAGCTTATAATTTCTCTTCCTTTTTTTTTTCATGTCTTTCTAATACTAGTTGTTCATTATCTTATTCTGGTTTATGGCGGTTTCAGGGTTAATTTTTTTTTTTTTAGACAGCAGATTTCTTCCCAAACGTTCGTTTGGTGGACTTTATCCGCTTCGCGAAAGCCGCTTTGCTGATGAAAACAGCTTTGTCAATTAGGGTTTAAAATGTGCTCTTGAAGAGTACAACAAAACAGAGGTTATCTTTTTTTTTAATTTATTTCATGTATTGCTAATTAAATTTGTTTGATTTCCTATACGTTTCTCCCTCTTTTTTTGGATGCCTTATTTAACCTTCAAATATTTCATACATATATGATTTTATCTGATGTAGAACACAAAGCTGAAACCAGTGAAAATAATATATGCCAATGCCATATCGAAAGACTGTACCTTTCATATGGTAGTAACATTTTTGGGCAAACTTGACCCGGCAGAAGAAAAACCGCTCACCTACCAAGCTAAAGTCCAATATTATGAATGTCAGGGAGGGAAGTCAGTGACTAAACAATTTTGTTTTATCAGGCGAAAACCGAAAAATCCTCCAATTTATTTATTTATTTTTTTTTCATTTTTCTTTCCCTCCAAAATCCTTCACACTGATTACCCACTACTCCTTTGTTACCTGTTTCTCTGTCCCCCTAACACAATTTGGAAACCGCGAGCAAAACCCTTCCCTCGTCACATCAACTCAACCACTCATCATCTTGATCGAAGCTGACTCAAAGCTCCTCCCTCACCTCAACCGCCGGTCATCATCTTCATCGAAGCTGACTCCTCCCTCATCAGGTTAGCTTAGCTGACTCAATCCTTCTATTTTCTTCTATTTTCATTTCTGGATTTCATTTGAGCTTTTCAGTTTACTACTATAATAATCGATAATTTCAATATCATTCATTTTAATTTCAAAAACAGACTTTAATTACAGAGCAGCTAAGTGTGATAAGCTTTCTGCAAATTTCAAATATCCTGTGAATAACGGAAAAAAGATGGCAGAGAATCCCACTGTTACAACCAAGAGGTTGTTGTTCAGTTCAGTTCTATTTTGCTTTTAATGTTCTTTCATTTTAGACTCATATTCATGCCCTTTTTTTTTTTTTTTTTCTGTTTCAGGTATGCGGTGGTCACCGGAGCAAACAAGGGTATAGGTTTTGAAATCTGTAGACAGTTGGTTTCTAAAGGAATCGTGGTAGTGTTAACCGCTAGAGATGAGGCCAAAGGCCTTGAAGCTGTTAAGAAGCTTAAAGACTCTGTTTACGGTTTCTGTCCTGATAATTTGGTTTTCCATCAGCTTGATGTGGTTGATCCTCAAAGTGTTTCTTCGCTCGCAAATTTTGTTAAAACCCAATTTGGAAAACTTGATATTTTGGTACTTTTTACATTCTTAGATTTTTGTATTTTCTTGTATTTCATACATAATTATTGTTCTTTCCTTCGATTGTGCAGATTAACAATGCTGGAATTGCTGGAGTTACATACGATCACGATGCTTTTAAAAGAGGCGTTGAGCTTAGTGGCGGTTGGGTAAAGTCTTGTTTAAATTAAACCATTGTTTTTCATTTTCTATTACGCCATGGGATATTAAGAATTGGTTCAAATTGCATCTTGCTTTTATTTCTAAATTCAAGATCATGCCAATTGAAATTATTCTGTAAAACAAAGGAATCCCTGGTCAAGTTTTGATTACTCTCCCTCCAGTTGCTAGTTTAAGCAGATTTGTGTAATTAGGATAATAGGATGCAATTTCTTTCATTTGGATTTGGCTGGAAGTATACAGGAAATAAAATTCTGTAAAATTTAGGTATTAGAGCTTCCTATTGGATGTGGAAATTACTGATACTCTGTGTTCTGATGCAGCCAGATGGAAAGCAAGTCAATTGGGATGAAATTCGAACCTCAAGTTTTGAGGCGGCAGGACAATGCTTGAAAACAAACTACTATGGTGCAAAATTTGTGGTTGAAGCACTTGTTCCTCTCCTACAGTTATCTGACACAGCAAGGATTGTAAATGTTTCTTCAGGGGGCGGGTTGTTGAAGGTACCAAACAGTTCATTCTAATTATAGTCATCTGCTGATCTTATAGTTATGGACTTCACTTAGCATCCTTGTGTGGTGCAAATAGTATCTAATTTTGAAACAATAAAGGCTATTTTTGAATTCAATATTGTTCCACTAGCGGTTAGATATCAGTGTTCGATGAAATGTAAAGGGGTTAAATATTTGAAAATGAAAAGCTATGCTACAGAACACCATAGATGATAGTGTTGTATTTTGACCAAAATACTTAACTTTACTTGAGAAGCTGCAGACGAATAGGATCAAACACAAAAGAACATATTAAGGAAAATATCAAATATATTTTTTCATTCAAATTGTTTGAGTTGTGTCTAATTCATAAACAATATATAGAAAAGTGCATATTTTGGCAGACCTCAAAAGATATTTTGCAATTGATCTTTTTTTTTTCCTTTTTCCTGGTCTTTTGGTGTAGCTCATAGAAAATGAATGGGCAAAGAACTTGCTGAATGATGTTGAAAACCTTACGGAAGACAGAATAGATGAGGTTGTGAACCAATTTCTGACAGATTATAAGGATGGTTTGCTGGAAACCAATGGCTGGCCTACTGTTATTCCTGCCTACAGCATTGCAAAAGCTTCTATGAATGCCTACACCAGGATTCTTGCGAAAAAATACCCAAGTTTCCGTGTCAATTCTGTCTGCCCTGGATTTTGCAAGACAGACATGTCCACTAATCTTGGCCTCCTAACAGCCGCTGAAGGAGCTGAACAAGCTGTGAGGATAGCGATGTTGCCTAATGATGGGCCTTCAGGTTGTTTCTTTATTGAGGGAGAAATGTCATGTTTTTGAATATTTATGTATTATGTTTAACATTCCATGAATAAGATATTTTCAAATTTCAAATCAGTTCATCTGGTCAGTATAAATTGAGGCTTGAGTTCATTCATTAATGGCAAAAAGAGGTATTTTGAATTTTAAAGTAATTTACCAAGAAGTGGTATTGGTAGTTTTTTTTATCAAAATCATAAAAAATCATATGTTGTAAATATAGGGTATCAATCAACAATGTGTATGTTTTATGTTTTTTTTTTTTTTTTTTTGAAAAAATAAAATAAAAGTACATGTTATTAATAATACAGGTGTTTTATGTCAAAAAAAAAAAAAAAGAGAAAATGGAAAAAAGGAAATTATTTTATAATATGTGGAAAGATATGTTAATAGTTAACAATAGGGGGCTTCAGCCAAATATATATATATATATATATATATATATATATAAAAGGGTAGCTCTATCTTTATTTATTTTCAGAGCTAAGAAACATTTACAATCCTGTATAGGGGCTAAGTTAACAGGGTGCTAAACTTGGGTTAATAGTTAAGGGTAGTGTTTTGAATAATAGGGATATTTAGGTGTATTTGGTAAAAATAAAATCAATTGCTTAGCTCTGAAAAAAAAGATAAAGCTTCCCGTTATTTAAATTTTGATGTTAAATTAGTTAATGAGTTATTTTTGTCATTTAAATCAAGACAGCTATATATGGTTTTCAAAATTTAAAAAGGGCTATATTTGTGAAGATTCCCAAGTATATATATCATTCTCCATTCTCTCCACAACATCCTGTCTTTTAATTTAAGAAATACTTTTGTTTTTATTTTACAATAAGACTTGAATATAGATTACAGCTATTGATAATTATTCATCCTATGTATTTATAAGAGAAAAGAAAAACGTTAAACTTTGAAAGTCAAAATTTAGTATACAAAAATGAATAACAAAAGTGAAGGCTTAGCTTCATTTGCTGTACGCAATTTAGGGGCTGTAAGATTGTGCTACCCAATTTCAAATTTTAACGTTGTATTCTCAATTATCAAAACTCACCTATGATACCTCCCTTTGGTGGGCCAACTTATTCTTTTTATTTATTTATTTGTTGTTGTTATTATTATTTAAAAATCATAAATAAATAAAATACCTTTTTTTCATCAATAGCCTTCTCCGAACTAACACCATCCCAACCTGTCGGACCCAAAAAATATATACGTGGTGGGCGAAATTAAATCAATATAATACCTAAAAAACTATATTAATAAATTTTGAGTGTTCATATTTATAATGTAACTCAACGATTTTTCATATTTTAAAATGTCGTATATTTAATACTAAGGAAATTTAGCATACATCCTCAGATAGAATTAAAATTTTAAAAAAAAATCATGGTAGTATTTCAACTAAATTTATCATAAATCTCTAATTATGAATATATCATAATCATATTTAAAATTAAACGAACAAAGAAAAATTTAAATTAATAAAAAAATTATTAAACATTAGTTTTAAAATTTAATTTTGCAATTGAATTAATCATAGTACAAAACTGAAATCTATGAAATTGAAAAATGAGACACATATTTAAACTAAGTTTGAAGATAGTAAAGTTAAAATTAGAAAATAAAAGATGTCAAAATCAAATTTAATAACAATAAAAATTAATAGTATTTTTTTTTTTTTTGAAATCGTGCAGGCAATGTTAAATGCATTTTTTTTTTCCTTTTGCTTTTCAAATAACAACCGTGAATAACAAATTCCTTTTTTTTATAAAGGATAAAAATATCCTTGTCGTAATTTTACTACGAGAGAAATGAATCAGTATTACAGCAATTGTCGGGAAGACTGCATACCCAGAAACTGTAAAACAGATTACTAGCCCATCTAAATATTTGGGACAAGTAGAAAATTATAAGGACTAAAAAAAAAGATAAACAAAGAAAAAGGAATGGACCCTAAAAATTGCATAGAGGCAAAATAAGATTGCATAGAAGTAAACATAAAATAAAAAAATAGTAAAAACATAAGAACACAGCTAGCTTTAACTCCATTAATGCTCATCTGTGAAAACAAATGGGAGAATAATCCAATCCAAGACTAGCCATTGACATATTTGTAAGAATCCGAGTAGATCTGACTAACAGATTTCTAGATTTGAAATTTTCCCCTTCTTCGAGCTCCAAAAGTCTCGAATCGACGAACATCAAGGTGTTACAGTTGCTAAACAACATAGATCTGTAGAAAACTAAGAAAAAAAAAATAAGAAAAGAAGAAGGATTTGGGCTACCGCCGGCCAAAAAGGGCGACGACAGCCCTAGTTACCATGGAAGAGCTTTATTAAGGGAGAGAGATTTTTGAATCACGATAAGATGGATTTTTGGAAGTTACTATACATGTTATAATTGAATAACAAATTTCTAAATTGGAGAAGAATAGTGTGCTGCGGTAGCAAACTATTTATAAGTCCACCCCTACGACGACTCCAAGCAGTGCACAATGATGTGAAGGTGCCGACATGGTAGTGGTGGCTCGCAAGAAAAAAAGTAACGATGATAGGTGTCTCTGGAATGCTGAGCGATGGTGAGATAAGATTTCAAAACGAAGAAATCAAGATGTTCTTCAATTTTCGCTTTTGGAATCGATTTTTGATTTCGTTTATAGAATTGATTTCATTACTGGAATCCATTTTCAATTTTGTTTCTAAAATTCATCTATAGGAACCCGAATACCCCTTTCAGGTTATGATTTCAGTTCCCCAACTTTGAATTCTATATTCTGCTTTGCTATGGCTGCCTTACTATTGTTTTCAGTTGATTATATTATTCTGTAATGGGTTGTTAGTGATTTAATTTACTATTTGAGAATGAGTTAGACACGTGACCCTCTTTTCTTCTTCATTTTATCTTTCTTCATTGTTTTCTCTTGAGGTGCTTAAAATTTATTTATGTTTTGGGTTGGGGGTCCATGGGCCACCGGTGGGTGTGTTTAGTTGTCATTAAGAAATGATTACAAGAAACCTAGCAACTAGCCATTATCTTTTCCATGGTTGTAAAGTGTGGGCTTTAAAAAGCTTAAAATTGAAGTCCACATGCATGCATCTTTTTTTTATTATTATTAATTACTACTATTTTTACATCAAAATTTTAGTTACTTAGTTCCTAACATTTCAGTCATTACCCTTTGTGTTATTCACAATGACAATATGACATACTAACTAACTAATCAGTAGTGCAGTTTTCAATTCTGACCTTATCAAGTCTAAATAAAATTAAAATAGAATAAAAATAATAAAGCATTTTATAAAACTATTTAATTTTGAAATTACATAATATTTTGATATTTTTATCTAAATTATTTTATCTAAATACTATATTATTAATTATATAGTTAATAATCTAAATATGAAAATGAAATTTGGTATATAGATTGGATTTTGAAATTTTATGATAACATTCTATTTCATATCTCATTTTTCAAAATTTTACAAAATACAATCTATTTTGGATTCTATATTTCAAAATTCCAATTGTAGGGAAACAAAAAAAAAAAGCTATTTCCTTTAGCAGGATTTTAATGTTTTTAAAGAGTAGAGTATTATTTTAAAGAGTAGAGTATTATTATTAATGCTGCTGCTGCTGATAAGCTTAAACGTATTAGAATCAAGCTATAAGTAACAATAACGTTATTTTAATTTTTAATAATATTTATTTATTATATCAGACTCTCTAACAAACTCAATAAATTGAGCTCGAACACGGGCTCATTTATTAAATGACTTAAGAATTTGTCTTATTTATTTTTCAAGCTGAATTTCTAATAAATTTTTACTAGGTTGGATGTAGAATAACTTATAAATAGCTCAACTCATTTATAGTTCGACTACTCACCAAGCATTTTTGATAAAAAAAAAAAAAATTATATAATTTCATACTATTTTATTGAAATTCGGCATGTTATTAGTAATTCTAAATTTTTGAATCATATAAGATATATCATTTTATAAAATATTAGAAAATATAAATTATAATAATATTTAATTTAAATATATCTTAAAGGGCATCAAAATTAAAATAGAATAAAATAATAAAGCATTTTATAAAACTATTTATTTTTAAAATTACATAATATTTTATTATTTTTATCTAAATTATTTTATCTAAATATTATATTATTAATTATATAATTAATAATCTAAAGATGAAAATGAAATTTGGTATATGAATTAGATTTCGAAATTTTATTATAATATTCCATTTCTATCTTATTTTCCAAAATTTTATAAAATCCAATCTGTATTGAATTCTATATTGAAAAATTTCAATCCAAATTATAATTTCAGTTTGCATTTTCGCTTAGACTTTAGGTTCGATCCGTAACATTCCAAACCTAGATACACCCTACTAATAGTAGAGTATTATTTTGACAAAATGGACCTTGTTCGATGAATCAAAATTTTATAGATGTCTTAAACTGAATTAAACAATATAGGGATTTATTAATTAATTTTACCAATTTAGAAATAAAAATTAACAATATTCTCTAAATTTTATAAATTAAATGTTTGAGTTTAATTTCATAAACAGAATCCAATCTTTTCTTATTTAAAGTATTATTTCTCATGATAGTTATGTTATTTTGGTCATAAAAAGTATTTTTAGAGTATTTTGGTCATAAAAAGTAGGGGGGAAAAATACTATTTTGTCTGTATTTTTAAAAATTGAACTGTATTTTATATAATAGTCTGTTTTATTTTTGTATTTTAGGAAAATTATACTCCCTCCGTTCCATTTATTTGTCCAAATTTCCTTTTGCACGCATATTAAGGAATAACATACTTTCTCCACTTTTATCCCAAAATACCCTTATTCTTCTAATCATTACACTACAATATAAAATTACTCCACCAAAAAG
>CATIWJ010364259.1:0-13917 GCA_949640765.1 Croton laevigatus
AAATGAAAAACTTTATAAAGAAAATGAGTATAATAAAACAAAACGAGATAAAGAAATTTATTTTGAGATTTACTAAATTTTTTTTCCAAGTGCATGTAATTGAAAAAATTATCAATTCCATACATTTGTTTTGGAAAAAAATCGAGACACAATTAAATAGTAAAACAACTTAATTTTAGATATTGGGTTAAAATTATCCCAAATTTAGATATTTCTTTGAATGATTTAGCAAGATAATTTGTCATTGATTCTTTTTGTTATGAATTAATCAAATCAAAGGGAAGTGGATGATGTTTTTGGTTCAATTCCTCCGGGCCATGTATATTATCATCATAAAGGTCATTTTATAAAAAAAAAAAATCATCGTAAGGATAAGGGTAAAAGTGATTTGAAGGACATAAATTTTTTTATTATATAACGTATAATATTATTCCGGTCTATTAGTAATTTTTTTTATATAAAAAAATAGCGAAACCTATTTTTATAATAATTGAAAAAAATAATAGTCTTATTATAAGCTAATTTTATCATATCCTATATCTCCATTTTTGAGGCATAACAAAAGAGTGATTAAAGCTCTGCTTTGTCAAATTAGTTGATCTAAATAAAAAGATGAGACAATTAGTTATACATGATGGGTCACTATCCTTGCATGCTGCATAAAATACGTGCAATTTCCCCAAATTTTTCATATAAAATTTGAATAGTATTAAATTTTCCAATTAGTGGTCCCCCATTAATGGGCAGTACCAAGAGCCAAAAACTATCTTGTTCCCTTAGAAAAGGAAATTTAAAAAAAAAAAAAAAGAAACACATTATTATCAATAAATCTTGTTGTTGTAGATTGATTCTTTATTATCTATATATAAACACAATTTGCAAAACCCATTTTAATTATACAAAACAAATCAGACTCAATTGTCCTATTATTAACCTTAATTAATTGTTATGATTATCATAACCCATTATTATTATAGAGTGGTTTAATAAAAACAAATTACTTTTTGGAGACGTTAGAACTGAAATCATAATTTGATTTCTTCATTTTTTTTTTAAGTGCATATTTTATTTACAAATATCTTTTTCTTTTCTTCTTTTTCTTATTATTCCTATTTTTTCCCCCTCTATTCCCCACCATTAAAAGTAGGAATTGAGAGTAGTGTGTGGAGTGTCTCAAAGGACAGCAGCGAAGAGGTTAGCCGTTGTCTCGTATGGGCCTTCACTCTCACGGGTCACAATAGGAGTTGGTGAACATTACCTCACTTAACCCTTTTTACAAGGCCACCGCTGGAATCGTGGATGAGAGACTTCCAGACCTTATATATATATATTTTATTTTTTTAAAATAGTTGAATGAATTTAAATATAATGAATAACAGTTTTCAGATTTTAACTCTATATTATAAATTAAATACGACTGTAAATTTAATTGTATATATTATTTTTTGTCTAATTTATAATATATAATCAAAATTTAAAAATCGTGACTCATTATATTTAATTTCGGAACTATATGCAGATAATATATCAGACTTTTTTTTAAAAACATAAAAAGGGAAAAGTAAGTGTTTCAAAAGTCTTCATTCTCCGAGACTTATAACCTTTCCGTTTTTTACAAATGGGTAAATTAGTTCATTTTCTTTCATTTCTATTTTTTCATATTTTTTTCCTGTTAATTTTATTGTTTTGTTTAGTTGTAATATTGGATATAACAATACAATTGTTAATTATAATTTTCTTTAAAAAGTGACAATAAATTCCACAAATTAGTATCAATATAAATTTTTTATAATAATTTATCGAACTAATTATTTTTATATAATAGCTTTAACGTTTGATTATTTTTCTAATCACAGGTTATTGCCAAATTAAATGAAGTAACTAATATTTTCTTCTTCTTTTTTTACCAATGAATGAAGTAAGTAATTAGCAAATACCATAAATTTTGTTTTATTAAAAACATTATTTTGTTTTTGACATAATAAGACACGATTGTCATTTTAATGATTTTGGTTAAATCACACGAAATTTGTATAGTATTTAAGGATATAACTTATAAGGACTAAATAGGTAATTTTGATATCATGAAGACAAAAATAGTAATTTACCTTTGTGAAGACCAGCTGTTGAAGCCGACATATGGCATGAGTGTAAACCAATGATAAATGAGCACGTATTTGTTGTGTCTCACGGCTAATGGCTCTGGGTTGTGGCTGTCTGGCACTCGCAAGGCCCCCGGTCCCTTGTTTTTGAGGTGATTTTAAAGAATATTACTTTCAAAATTTTGGTGTAAACATCAATGATTTTTAAATATTACCCAAATAGTATATGGAAAATATACATATCTTTAAAAATATATATTTTTTTATTTTTATGATCTTAGTAAATATATATATTAATTTATATATAAAAAATCATATATTTATCAATATTAAAAAGTGATATTTTGATATTTATTTAATATTTCAAAATATTGATATTTACTAAAAATAAATTTTAAAAAAAAATATTTACTATAATTTCCTTTTGTCTTTTTCCTTTTTTCAAAATAATAATTTTTTTTCTTGATACTGGTTTGAACCATATGAATCGTCTCTAACTCGCTCTTTAAAACTGGTTCAATATTTACAAAATTACGTACTATCAACTAGTAGTTTATTGAAATGTTCCTAAATTTCATGAATCACCCTTGAACCTCTAAATTGTTAGAATCGCCCTCAAACTGGACCGAACTGTAAACTTTACACCTAAATGACGATTCATAAACCGCCCTACCACGGTTCGATTTTCAATCCCTAACTAGTTCGAACTAAATTGTGATCACCATTCAACATTCTATTTTTTGGTGTAAGTTTAAATAAATTTAATATAATAATAAAGTCTCATAGTTTCTTTTTTTTATGAATTAAATATTAAATTGCATTAGTAATCAAACTTTAAAGCATAAAAAATACGAATAGAATGTGTAATAGCTCATTTCATTTGATCAGCTATACAATGGATGCCCGACCTAACTCTTGAGTAATACCATTAATTACATCTACTTGTGAGTCCAATTTAATGTATATAAAGTTGTTTTGACTTATTAAATCTCTAAGCTTAAGCTTGATGTGTTTGCGTTTATTGAGTTTGGAGTATGTCAATCTAAACGAGTTGAATTGATTTCATTCTTCATGGGTTGAGCTTTGAGTTCAACAATTTTGTATTGTCAAATTGAAGTACAGTATCGTTCAGTTTAAATCTGATTGTTTACGACTCTAATAAAATATCAACGAATTAAATTTTAGGTTATTTTTTTCAAAATAAAACAATAATAATATTTTTCATTTAAATTTTTTAAATGGACAACTCATAAAGTTTCTAACAAAATTATCAAAATCAATGAAACAAGTTTGGAGGCGCAGAACAAGAGTTAAAATTAGTTGTAACCGAAAATGCCATATTTGAATTCAAATACAGAACAATAATTATTACTACCATAATAACGCGTTTGACAAAGTGTTTAGAGTCAAAAACAAGCTACCAAATATATTTATATATTTACAAAAACATCTCTTATTATTAATAAAATCTATAATTTTTTTCCCTAAGCTTTTTTTTTAAGACAAATTTATCCTTATATATTTAAATCTATTGCACAATTTGATCATTTTGCCTATTTTTTCTATTAAGTAGTGCTAGATGAATGAAAATGTAATTTTACAGGCATTTTGGAAAAAGTTAAAGAAATAAAGGACTATTTTAATATTTAAAATGGAAAAAATAGTGGCAAAATAGGGGAGGAGAAGAGAGAAATAAAATAACCGGAACTTTCGACGCCGGTAACTCCTCCACCGCCTATCCAATCATCGCGACACATCCACCATTGTGAAGCTTATCCTCTGACAAGTCCAAAAGTGGTGCCACGATCATGGACCCTCGCTGGAGCCGACTATACAGCAGGGGGAAAGTTCGCTAGTCCTGTGACGTTACTATTCATCGATAAAAATTTTAAGTGATTTTACTATTCGTGTATCAACTCTAACAAAATAAGGCAAGAAATCACCTCCTAGTAGTCTGGTGATCACTTTAGACCCCTGAAATGTCTCGAATCGTCGCTGGATATACGTATTCTAATGGGATTACTATTTGCATTTTCTGGTCAACCGGTACATCAATTCGATTTTCCAACCATTATGGCCATCATCTGTCCAATTTAAGGCCGTCAAACCGATGTCTTAGCTTGCCTGAAGTCGATTGTGCCAAGGATGCGAAGTTCTGTCGGCAGATCTTCGAACCAGAACGAAGCTACTAACCCAAGTTGCAGGATCGTCTAAGTTGAGAATATGAAAAGTTCAAAACCAGTCCTTCATTTCTTGAACTTTTCAAAAGGGCCTATAAAATTATATTTTGGTCCTATCATTACTTTAATAAAAAAATAGACGGAATGATTAAATTTTCCAACGGATTTAAAATATTGAAATAAATTTGTCCAAAAAAACAAAAAGTGGAAATTGTAAAGTTTATTAATACTCAAATATAAGGATAAATTTATCCAAAAAAGCATAAAAAGGAAATTGTAAATTTTATTAATACTCGTGGAGGTTTTTGTAAATATTTCAATATTTATCTCTAAATTTACTACCGTTTTATCCCCACCATTATTTATGAATTAATTAATTATTTAATTAACTCTACCTTTAACTCTACTTTCATTCTTTGGTAAAAAAAAATATACCTTACTTTAAACAAACCAACAAAATATACTTAATTAACTACTTAAAACCATTAAGTGGTGTAATGGTAAGCTAGCCCTACTTATAGGCTGAGATTCTGATTTCGAGTGGTGCTAATTGCATTAATTACTAATTACTGATTCGGTGTGGTGTGAATGCCTAAGTAAAAAACCCATATTTGGAAATTTTTTATGTTAAATCTAAATAAACAAGATAAATATTACATGACAAAAAATACAAAACTCTCTTTTAACATTTTTGAATTTTAATATTTATGAAAAAAATAATCATAGCACATCATTGTCTTTATTTTATGTTTAGGGAACACCCTTGTCTTTGAATGTTGCCAATGAGCATTTTTCAGAGGAGGAAAATGGAGATTTAATTGCAAAAGATGGTTATTTCATTTCCGTATACTAAAACATAAGTTTAATAACAATTGTCTAGTTATTGCATCACTTGTAAGTTATACAACCCTAGCCCCTCTCCTTTTTTTTTTTTTTTTAATTTTTTTTTTCTTGAGGTTTCTTCTAAATTTTTTTACTTAATATCAGCGGGTGGTTCCTATTTTGATTTCTTTTAATTTTTGTTTGTTCTCCATAAGTTTTAATTCTACGTAAAACATAAATTAATATCTTTAGTAATTTTTCGTCTCTCTATAGTGGGTGTTTTTGTTTAGCCTCTTTTATGGAGTTTTATGTTATTTTTATATTTATATATTCTTGTTTGCTTTTGTCATCTTGAGATATAAAATGGATTGTTAATCTCTTTTGGTTGAAAATCTTTGATCTTAAAGTATGGATAATCATATTTTATTTATGGAGCCTGGTAGTGCAACCTGTTCCTCCATCAATATTTAGTTATTTCAATATTTCTGCGAGTTTTAACTGTTATAAGTTTTTTTGAGAGACACTGTGTTCAGAAACGTTGTTGTAGATAATTGACTTTTTCATCCTATTTCAATAATCAGTATTTTATCATAAAGATTAATTTTTTCTACCAAGAACTAAAGATCATCCTCAAATAGAAGGTTTAAATTATTTATTATTGTATTTTTTTTATTTCTCATATGCGATTATTATGATAATTTATTGCAATTATTTTATCTATTAATAAAATATAATTTAATTTTTGAAGAAAAAAAAGAGAAAAAATGAATAATAATAATAATAATAATCAACCACAATAATTATTAAAATACAGATTTTTGACTAATTTTTTTTAACATAGGATTTTTGACTAATTTGCTATAAGCTTCAAAAAAAAAAAAAAAAGCATATAAACTTAGGGTAGATCAAACTAGAGGAAAGCACTTCTTCCATGCTATGAAATCGGTGATATAATGTGACAAATTTTATGAATTATTATTTGGCTGTTAAAACTTAAATTGTTTTTGAAAATCCATGGACTTATTGATTCTGTAATATTCTAGTATTCGCTAGTTTTTAATTATGATTATTATTATTATAGTTTTTTTTTTTTTTTTTGGGACAGAGATGATTATTACTAGTAATATAGTTAAATTAGATAGTACTCCTGAAATTGATTTAGCAGCCTTCACCTAATAAAAATGTCATTTTTATGATTTTACACTCGAACCAAACCGTTAAAATTAATTTGTTTAACCCATTCAAATTTACAATTTCATTCTTGAAGTTAACATTCACTTACAAATTAACCCCTAATTTCGATCAGTGTTCATATACGACGAGTCTGTTCAATGAGGAGCCAAAATACATTATGCATTCCCCACTTTCTCTCCCTCTCTCTCTCTAGAAAAGGGAAAAAGTACAACTATCCAATCCTGTACCTGTGCTCGCTCTCTCTCTCTCTGGTAAATTGCCAGGAGGACTAGAAGAAGAGAGAGAAAGGCACAATATGAAAGAAATTTTAGTGAGAGAGAGTATAGTGAGTTTGATGATTATTGATGGTGGATTTTGCAGAGAAGAAAATGGACACAGAAAAAGCTTTTCTTCAATACAAAGCTCTCTCTTTCTGTTTGAATATGGGCCCATCAACTGTCATGTATTCTTCTTTCTCTTTTCCCCCTCTTCTCTCCTCCAGTTGCCAACAGAACCTTTGGATTTGTAAAGATTTCAACTTTCACTTTCGTACTCGTCACTACCACCTCCCTTCTTCTTCTTCCACTTTTTCTAGTCTTTAATGCCTGCCCATATGTGAAGAATTTCCAATTTCGCCTAAAAAATATAATGAGTCGGTGCTATAGATAAGCATTTTGTTTTAGTCTTCTACTTTTTTTTTTTATTTTCCATCTCTATTTCTCCCTTTTTGGTTGTCAAAAAGATGCCCACCTACTAAAACTCCCCCCTCCCCTAAAATGTCCTGTTTTTATCAGCTGATATATTAAACTCAATTGAAAATTGATCTGGGTTTTGGTTTTTTGTTTTTACTCTGCTAGCTTTTTTGAAAAATACGTATATATTCCTTGGGATTTTCGTTTGATGAATTGGAGACCATTTTGGTCTCTATCTGTCTCGTGATCTCTACTGTTGCAGAATTTCTCATTATTCTATTAGAAATTGTGATTACCGATTTGGGTTTTGAATACAAAGTTGACCAGAGCTGTTGATTGCTAATTTGAGGAAATCAAGGTTGTAATATTTACAGGTTTTTAGTTGATAATGGTAGAAGGCAAATACAAATACCTCTGTTTCTGTAATTGTCAATTACTCCTCAGATTCTAATATCTTCTCCAAAGTTGTCTGCTTTGTTGATCGGCGAAGGGAATTTCTTCGTCAATCCGTATTCTTTGTCTGTACCGTAACAGTAGTTCTTTTCTTTTAAGGGATATTTCCAAAGTGAGGAAATTCAGGCGCTCGTAAAGGCTTGTATAAACAAAAAGAAAGTTTTCAATACCTTGCCATCCAAAGAAGGCTTTTTTAAGAGTACCTTGAGCTTGACGCTTTTGAGGAAGCTTCAGTTGTTAATATTGGAATATTTGTCCATTTTCTGTTTGTTCTGTGTACCCAGCTACATTGTTTTCCTCCTTATCTTCATTGATTTTCAGGTATTTATTCCTTCATTCCATTTATTTCATCTTCAAAATCTTATTTCCAGTGTTAAATCTCTTAGGTTATTCCTTTTGTCTTCTTCCTTTGAAGCACATCTGTTTTTCATTTTAATTAAATTAATGTATGGTTCACTTGTTCTTGCATCTGAATGCTTTATGTGATTATGGAAGTAAAAGAATGAGTGAGGTTGCTAGGGAGAATTTTTGCTTTATTGTAGCTTATGGCAAATTACTGTTGGGAATCTGAGATGTATCAGATCTTCCTTTGAGTGGAACTAGTAATTTGGTTTAGATCACCATCATTTGAGTTTTATCAGATTGTCTGGAAGCATGCAAAGGCTTGATCATTGCCATTAGAATGTGTCTGATTCATTTCATTTCTGCCATTCGCTGCGGGTTGCTTTCTAGGATTCTTGCTTGTAGAATGAGATTTCAACTGAATGTTGAGTGTCTATATTGAGAATCTCCAGATATATTTCTGATTACAATGTCAAACACATTAGTCTGTCAAATTGTTCTTTCCAGATGTTTTTTTGGCTTGTCGAAATTGGGTTTAATTTTCTTGTTTTCAGGATCTTTGATTGCAGCTGAGTTCTTTATTAGTGTTTCAAAACATTTTAACCAGTTTTTTCTGCTGTTATGTAATGATTTAATCCATTTTCCACTGGTATGTCACCAAATGCACTCGGAATTGGGTAAGTTGAGCGAACTCAGTTGTGAATATCCACTGTTACTGGCTGTTGTTCATTACTCTGCGCAGCATAAGAGCATGCCATAATTCACTCAGTTCTATTGATTTTAATCCCACTCTGGGAAAACATTTATTTAAGTTTTGAAAGTGTCTATAATTTTACCCTTCAAGTGTTGTTTCTTATGTTTATCAGATTTCAAGCGGGATGAACAAAGCGTAATATAGTCAGAGAATCACACATTCATCATGGCAAAGAAATCTCAAAAACGCCCCATGCGACATGAAAGAGACCAATCTGGATGCATGTGGGGACTTATTAGTATGTTTGATTTCCGACAAGGTCGATCAACTCAGAGGCTACTTTCAGATAGGAGGCGTGGTTCCAGACATGTTGGTAAGAACTCTCGTCTAGACCTCATATGAATGTGAAAAATTACATGGCAGACATTATATATTTTGTGTATGATCGAGTAAGAGTTTTTGTGCAGCTGTTAAACTATGTATTTTCCTCTGCAGCTTCTGGAAATGCAACAAATAACCCTGACATGCTAGCCAGTCTTGCTGAAAATTGTCAAGGCACTTCTGTAAGTATATCGACTTGTCCGTATCAATAAAGGGACTTGTAATTAGTTTGAATAATAGTTAGACCATAACTTTGATAGGTTGGTCTGTTTGTACTTTACTTGATTTTTATGGGTTTGCTAATGTAACAGGGTGGTGATGAGATCACAATTGCATCAGTTGAAACTGGTAAACTGAGTGTGAAGAAACTCATGCAAGAAGAAATGCTCTGTGAAAATGGCTTAAAGAAGGAGCTGAGCAGTGCTGAAGTGGAGTCAAAACAATCAAATTCAGAATATGGAGGCCACAGAAGAAAAAACCGCAAAAGAACAGGAAGAAGTCATTCCAAAAGTTGTGAGTTATACATAGAAGATTTGGATGTTGCTGAGAAATTGGAACCTGAAAAGTCCTGTGTTCAGAATTCAGAAAAGCAATATGCAAATATTATGGATATGGATGATATGCTGGAAGAGTTTTGCTGCCAGATTTATCGCCTTAGTTGCCTAAAGCATGAACTGCATGATGAAGTTCAGCATCAGCCAAACCAAATGAGTCCTGATTTTGAAGAGAAATTGTGTGAGGCAATCAAACATTTTATAAGTCAGAGGCTGGTCAATGGAAAACATGTTAATGGAGATGGGGAATTCCACTCTTCTAAAGAGCTTAAGGATGCACTTAATCTTCTAAGTTCGGATGAGGAATTATTCCGAAATTTCTTACAACGCCAAAAATCTGTAATGGTGAAATATGTTGAAAATTTGTGGAATGCTCAGGTAGAGAAAGAGAAAGAGAAAGAGAAAGCTTCCAAGCCGCCAAACACCTCGCAAGAGGAGATTCATGACTCGAAAGAGCGTGATGAGGGTAAACACCGAAAGTTTTTCAGGAGGAAGTCCAAATCATTAGAAAAGAATCCACTGAAGGAACCTAAGGCATCTGAAGCTTTAAGTAGGATTGTTATTTTAAAGCCTGGACCTACAGCATCAGAAAAGCCTGAAACTGAAAGAAGCCTTAGATCATCATCCTCAGACTCTCAACTTATTGTCAGAAACAAAGGAGCAAATGAAAAGGCTAGTTCCTACTTTTTTCTCACTGAAATTAAAAGGAGGTTAAAACAGGCTATGGGGAAAGAGCAACAAGAGATCTCTCCAGATGGAGTTTCAAATGGACTGCCAACTGGGCAGAAAGCTTGGAGGGATAGTGGAAAAAGATTTAAGGAGAATGTTGGAAGAAATTCTCCAAGTAAAGATCATTTCTTTATAGAAAAAATTGCTAGGCCGCCTGTTGGTGTGAAAAAGGGGAATAAGTTGAAAGAAAGTGAAATAACCATGGAGAATAAAGTTACTAACTTTCCCAGGCAAAGACTCTCTCACATTTATGTTGAAGCGAAGAAACACCTCTCTGAGATGCTTACTGGTGGGACTGGGGATGCAGATCTTTCACGTAGACAGGTTCCCAAAACCCTTGGAAGGATCCTCTCTCTTCCAGAGTACAATTTTTCTCCTGTGGGCAGTCCTGGAAGGGATGTGGGGCAAAACTTTGTTACTGGACAGATGAAGTTATCTTCCAATAGCAAATTTGAGAAACAAGAAAACAATGTCAGCCATCTTGGTCGAATGGCATTAAATGCTGACACTGAGACTGAGTCATGTGTTCCTGAACACAGCACTGATAGTAAAGCAGAAGCTTCTCCAAAGCGAAATTCTAGTGCCTCAAATGAACTTGTGAAAAATGTAGAGGAACCTATTGCAGAGAAGACTTATGAAGGTATTATTTTTTCCAATTGTCTACTTTTTTCAAGAATTCAATGGATAAATTACTATTTGTTTGTTTGTTTTCTGTTAATATTTGGCCTTCCTTTAATGTTGGGCTTCTGTATCAGGTGGCTTGGATATTGTAAAAGAAGTTGAAATTGTAGGCCGGGAAGACAGCAACAATGGTGACTTGGATGCTGTAAAAGAAGTTGAAATTGCAGGCCACGAAGACAGCAATAATGTTTGCTTGGATATCTTGGACACACTTTCTGAGCTAAGTTCCATTTCTATGACCAGAGAAGACAGTAGTGGCGGCATGTCTGAAGTTTGGATTGAAGAAAGACATCTTCAATGCTCAACACATGTAATTTTCCTTCCAGGTCTTTTCTTTCTACTACTCCCTCTTGTGTTTGTGACAATTCTGGTGTTCATGTCTCCAGGCTTTAGATGAAGAAAACCAACCTCCATCTTCTCCAATAACATCTCCATCGACCAATTCAATCAGCAAGAAGGATGATTTTCTAGAGGTTGTTATAGCAGTGGAGGTAATAGACCGACCTAGTCCTGTATCTGTTCTCGATCCACTTTTCACAGAGGAGGATATAAGCCCAGCAAGCACCTGGTCCCAACCAGGTAGACAATCATGTAAAATTATCGGTTCTTTCAAATATTTGTTTTGAACTTGTAAATATTTTGAGCTAATACCTTTTGATTTGGACATCTACAGTAGAACTACTGGTACAACCCCAGAGAATTCAGTTTGAAGAGAATGACCTGTCACCTGAAGATCTAGTGACCCGTTCGAAAGGTATACAAGACAAGGAATCATTATTTGAGTATGTTAAAGCAGTGTTGGAAGCGTCTGAACTGAACTGGGATGATTTCTATATAATGTCGAATTCTTCCGACCCACTTCTTGACCCATCAATATTTGATGAGGTAGGGCTCCTTCCTGTCCAACTTTGTTGCGACAAGAAACTTCTCTTCGACTGTATTAATGAAGCTCTCATGGAGGTACATGGTCGCTATTTCGGCTGCCCTCTTGGGTTATCATTTGCAAAACCCAATATCCGACCTGCGCCAGACATAGAGAATGCTATTCAAGAGGTTTGGGAAGGTGTCTATTGGTGTCTCCTCCCTTTGCCATTGCCACATACGTTAGAGCAGATAGTCAAGAAAGACATGGCAAAAAATGGATCGTGGATGGACCTTCGGTATGATAGCGAAACTATGATTATTGAGGTTAGTGAAGCTATAGTGAAAGATTTGATGGAAGAAACTGCATTAAGCTGTGTAAATGACGTTTCGGGAGTTGAAATTCCCGCCGATTTGTAAATGATATTCTGACTTTTTGCTCGTTCATATCAATAATTGACCACCACTGTTACCTGGTGGTGGGAAGGAAGGAAAGTAAGCAACTAGGGAGAAATGTCCTGTACATCATGACTTGACAGAGAGACTTATTTTCATCTAACTTTGCTATTGAGATCATGCACATAACCGATTGTGTCCGCATCATAAAACCATGAGAGAGCTTCAGAGTTCAACTTGGCACAAAAAGGACTCGCATTCAACAGGAAGGGAAGGAATCACCAATCCCATCTGCAAGTTCTTCTTGCTTCAAAGATTACTTGATCTACAAGATAAATTTTCGACGACAACAGGGTAAGCAAGTAGTCATTCGCATTTGTATAAATTGTAGATTCTGGTGTGTTGACTCCGTAAAATTTACCCAAAAAAAAAAAGAAAAAAGCTGCATGCTTTCTTATTTCCTGTGTCATTTTGTTCTGGTTTCAATAATTCTGGGTGAGCTTTTTGCTTTTTTTTTTTTTGGCCTCGTCTCTTCTTGTTTTAAGAAGTTGAGGCTTTTTTACGAGTTTGCGACTACTGAGATTGTATCATAGGAGGTGGGTTGGTTTGGTAAGTGTGTTGTATACAATTAACAAGCTATTATTATTGTGTTTCTGATTTATTAATAATATTATATATGAATAATAATATAAAAAAGAAAATACAGAGAGAATAAAAATGTATAATAATAGTATTAATATCTGTGGGATACATACATGTGACTTCTTGTTTATTTTGAGTAGATTACTTACTAATTGTTCTTTTATGAAAATCTTTTTGGATTATGCAGTCCCCGAGCGAGATATACTTTTAGATACGCGTGCCTAGATAATACCATATGATATCTTCCTTAATTAGTACTTTACTTTTGGTGAGGATTCAAAACCCTAATCTTTTCCCCGAGAGAAATTGGTAAATATATATTTAGGGAGTATTACTAAAACATCTCTGAAATTTAGTTAACTAGTAAGTCTTTTTAGTAGTATTTGTTTTGCAAAATTTTTTTATTTTTGTAAATTAATTAAAACATTTTTCATATTGATTAATTAAAACATCCCTCCATTTTTTTTTTATAATACTGATTCAAAGTCAATGCCAATTTGGCAAGCAATTGTCCAAGCTATGATTAAATGAATAGCACTAAAGAAATTTTGTGAATGGGTTTGTCTTTGTGTCGGCCATGGTTTAATATTTTAATTAGTAGTAATTAGTGAGATGATGCTCTAATCCAATAAAACAAAGGCAAAAAGGCATGGACAAACAACGGCTATAGGGGAAGTTTCATTTTCATGGAGAGATTGATTTAACAAATGTTACTATTCTTGGCTATCACATCTTACATTAATTAGTAGTAAATCACTATTTAAAAACTTAATCACTGCCATTTAACCAGTGGTTTAGACTTTTTAGACCATAGTCTTTACGTAGTGGCCTTCATCTCGCTTTCATTACTAGTACTTTATATAACATTTAAAATTTGTTTTAAAAAAAAAATTGTCTTTTTATTAATAGTTTTTGTCGTATATGGTCCTACTTATTATTTTTTTAAGTTAAAAAATTGGTTAAAAAATCAATGCCAAAATACCCTCCTAAATTTTAAAGAAATTAATAGCTCATACTATTATTTAATTCATTAACAAAATTATACTCTTATGTATTAATGAACGATGGTGATATTTCCGTAATAAGTTTTTTTTTTTTTTGACATATTCCATAATAAGTATTATTACTTATTAACATTAGAGCAAATATTTAGTTTTAGATATTAAAATATTATTATTATTATTCTTTAAAAAGAAGATAGTAAAATATTACTGA
>CATIWJ010364284.1:0-14009 GCA_949640765.1 Croton laevigatus
TCCTTACCTAATCCGGTTCAATTTTTCTACTTCAAAAGACGTCAGCCACAGCAATTTTTTGTTTATTGTTTTAATATAACTAGTTTTTTCTTACCGTTGTTAGATTATAATATTTTTATTTTTTATTTTATAATTTTAATAATTATTTATATTATAGTTATAAATTTATTATTTTAAAATTTTGAATCTCTTCAAATTTTTATACTTTATTCATAACAAGAAAAAAATATATAATATTAAAATTAGAAAGAAATTTTAAAAATTTAGATGAATATAAACAAATTAAAAATAATTAATATTCAATAACAGCTATATAAATAATCGTAAAACAATAAATTTGATAAATTTGGCTTGAAAAATAGTAAAACAATTGGTTTGATAAATTTAGCTTAAAAAATAATAAACACTTATATTAAATTAAAACAGAAAATTAAAACTTTGAAAATACTCTCATTTCGGAGATAAAACTATTTGACTCTATCAAAAGAAGAAGTCTTGAAATTGTTAGAATTAAATTACTTGTATTAACACTTTTCTTAAGTAATTGGTTTTGTTTTCCAACACTTTCTACTTCTTTTTCTCGAATCATAAAAACGTCTACAGAAATTTGAATCTTACACTATATTGGGAACCGCAGCTAGCGTAGATAAAATTTAATATGAACGGTTTCAGTCAAGGTAAACCAGGATCTTCAAGCTCAAGAGATGTCCTTAAAAATGATACTATAGATAATATGTTATAGTGAATTTCCTCAATTCTTGCTTTTATATAATATGTTATAGTGACAAAAATTTAAATTATACATTTAAACATAATTTTAAATTTCTTTGACATATATTGACTTTAGGAATCCTAGCCTATACGTAGGTTCAACTCTCACCATCCTAATGCAAAAACTTGTCTAGAATAAAAGGTCTTAATTTTTAACCTCAATGTCAAAGAAATGTCTTATTCCCCTAACCTAATATGAACAAGTTATTTTATTATCTTCCCTTTTGTTTTGATTTTGTTAGATTAACCTCTTTTTTTTTTTTTAAATAAATACTCATATATCTAGCCTATACCGAGGAGAATTGGGGAAGAGGATTAGAATAAGCCTCGAACCCGGGACTTCAGTTCTAGAAAAGAAGTACCTTACCACTAGGCTACCTTCTTAGGCTTGATTTTGTTAGATTAACTTATCATTTTATTAAAATATTATCCTATTTTTTGTCAATTTTTTTTTGATAATTATGTAATTAAATTTACTAAATCTATGGATTATCATTTATTCTTGAAAGATTTATAATACGTTTTCGCAAGTTCCAAATTTGTTATCAATTTCATTTCATATTCTTTTTTACTAAGGGGTTGTTAGAATCGAATTTAATTTAAGATTTGCGAAGGAAAAAAATAAACTAAAAATACTTTTAAAATATGTTTAGTAAAATTAATTAACTGATTAGTTAAAAAATTTTAAAAAGAAAAATATTAGTATTGCTCTCTAACAAATACAACTTGTACATGCTACATGAACCACACAATCACTTACTACATGAATCATATAATCATTGAAAATTAATTTTGCTCTTTAGCTTTCTAATTTTTTGGACCATCAAATTAACAATACCAATTCAATATTGCATCAGAAATGCTCTAATTAATTTTGATGCACTTCACAAATAAAAAGAAAATATATTAAATAAGTAAAAAATGATTTCCTGAATTATTAAATTCCAATATTTTTCAAAAACAAAATATATTTCACACTTGGTTAGTACCCAGATTCCAACAATTCAAACAAACTTTCAAAAAGCTTTCTTCTAGCTTCGTAAATAAACATGCTAATCATGTAGACAGCAGCAACGGCTACTGTTCTCCCTATTCCTAAATGACTCGAGCATACAAATCACAATTTCACATCAACCATTGGCACAGTGGCACTTCTACACAAGTTATCCAGTTAATAAGATGAAATGCGCCCACAAGATTAGAAATCTGACAATACCTGTTCCTAGCAGAAACATTTTTATTGCTTAAAAATTTGATAATGTAGCATTCCATACTCGAGCAAAGACATCCGCTCAAAAACATTAATAGCAGGTGGGCTCGATTTATCAGACACGTGCTTTCACCAACAATCATATACATTGATTCCCCAAATCCCGCAGAAACAAGCTTCCCATTTTATCAATCCATGATCCAGAGGCCAGTCTCCTCCAACATCAAAGTTCCCTTTCTTACCAGCCATGCATTATGCATTAACTGGGCTTTCCACAATGCCCACTATCTGGCCTGGCTATCAAAGTATAGACTCCCAATTACAAGTATTTGAGCATTCCTCTTCCTTCCACACTAAGTTTTGTCGCTTGCAATTGCTTCTTTTTTGGCGCCTTCAACTGCTGCAACTTCTTATTCATCTGCAAAAACAAAATTTAAAGTTTGAAAACCCAAGCTGACAACATAAAACGACACTATAAGAAACTGACCTCTATGACCGAAAAGAAAACATAAAAACTTTCAGATAGCATCAGTTCAGGCATTGAACACACTAGATCCAGCAATAAAAAACTAAATCTTACATTCTACATAAATAAAGAAAGAACTAACCACCCAAGCGTAAATTAAGACGTCCACATACAATAATTTCTCCGGTGAATATTACAGCAAGTCAATAATGTATTGTGATTCATCTAAACAATTAGCGCACTACCGCCGACCAAAAAACTTAACATAACCTCATCATCTGTACAATATTTATCTTACTGACTTGGAGATATGACCACATTCCTTGCTCAATTTTTAATTTATAGAAACAAGAAAACCAACCTTCATTCGCCGCTGATCTTGTACCACTTGCTTAGCGCGGGCTCTAATTTCATCAGGGTCAATTTTAGACTGAGGGCGCACCACAAAATCCAATGGAGTTGCTTCCGGCCTAGAAGCATGTTGCCTTGAAGAGGATTGGCCAGATCTCCGTTCCCTTTTCACAATAGAAATTAATTTTATATGGTGAAACATGGAAATAGCATTGGAAAAAGAGGTGGTTTAAAGAAAAAAAAATTGCAAGATTGTCTTCAAGCAAAACTAACCGTGAAATGTCCAAATCCAGATCACCATCCCCAGATTCCATCCCAGCAGAATTATTCACTGGCCTGCCAAGGAATCACAGAAGAATACAGTAGAGAAAATCAATGATAAAACATATTACCATAGAAAGATCCAGTTGATGAAAATCAACATCAGAACACATAAACCAACAACTTGAGCATGTTAGAAAAATTGGATAACCTAACCGGAAATACAAAAACAGAAAAGAATTACCTTCTCATGGTTGGCCTTCGAAAGGCCCGATCATCATCAATGTTTCTCATGTCCTCAAACCTTGTACTCTTATTAAATATGGGTCGACTCTACATTTGTAATCAGAAGTACAAAACAAAAGTTATTATTTCATAATCAAGACTGAGTTTCATGCACAAATTTTCAAATCAAAGAAATCTCTCTAAGCAAATGACTGAATCCATGATAACAAGGGCAAAATTAAAATAATCAGTTTACTATATTAAAGGTCAGAATAAAAAAACAAAAAGATGTTGAGACAAATTTGATCAGCATCCATCGACAAAAATAAATCCAGACTTTGATTCCTAAGAAAATATACAAGTAGCACCACTTTGTCGACTCGCTAGCATAGGCTTTGAAAGTAAAGCAGGTTGAAATGAAAAGGAACATGAAAAATAGAGAGTTGAAAGTAGCAATGCATTACCCATTTATCAACCAAATCCTTAGCAAGTTTTCTGTTGGATGTGGTTTCCTCATCAGATTTGGATAAGAACATGATAACCTGTAAATAGATACTTTAGCTTGTTTCCCAATTGAAAAGCAACAAACAATGAGTTAAATGTATTCTTCCATAAGAAGATTAACCTTTCCGAGACCACTTTTCTTCAATTGTTCTCTTCTATCATATTGTTCCAGATCAATTGGAAACTGCATGGAGAAAAGGATTTCAGGCTACATAAAATCAACACTTAACAGACAATAAAAAGTACAGATAAGCATATCCGGTAAAATTGGATTAATGAGTTTTCCATTCAAGGTATTTGGGTAGTCTCAACGGCAGGGATCTTGAGTTGGAACAGTAATAGGAGCAAAAATAAAATGAAAGGAAAAAGAGGTAAAATAGTGGAAATCAGCATACGTCAGTCAGAATCTTCAAGATTGCTGCACGGATATTTATATTGGGCAAACTTCCATCAGGAAGGGGTTCAAGCCAATTTTTCAAGAGAGTCAGTACCCCATGATCTATAAATTCCTGCTGAAGCTGCTTCCTGCACAAAAGTAATTGAAATTGACTAACATGATTCCATAGTAAAAAAAACAGAGACACATATAACCGTAGCAGAAACCAACTCACTTCGAGAGAACCTCAGTAAGAAGTGGTAACTTCTTAAGTTTATTGATAGCAGGTTTTCCCCGTCTGTTAAGTTCTGCATCCTCTTCAGCTGTCACTTCAAGCTCAGCCATGACATTCTCGACTAATAAAGCAATTTCTGCTGGACTTTTCTCATTCTTCTTCTTTTTCTTACCCATCTTAAAGAGCTCTTTTATTTCTTCATCTTCTTCACCTTCCTCTGCCTGTCATAGGATTGAAATAAATCAAAACAATAAAATTTATTACTAAACAGACATCAAACTAAGTGAGTAGCACCTCGATCAGCTACTAAAGACAACCACGGAGAAGGGTGATATTTTTTTATAGATAGTTTAGAAAATGCTGCATCAGGTACTTGAATAACCAGTTGGAATACCAAGAGGTACAATAATAAAGCACGGTATATGAAGAAGTTCACATAGTATATGTAAACTGCAAGAAGTTATTTTGTAGAACAAAACCTTAAATCAAGAGGGAAGAAAAGATTTTCTAAAGAGACTCACAAAGGCCAAGGATCAGATATTTTCAAATTAATCTAGAAGATGCAGCATCAAGAACTTGAATGACAGGTAAGGATGCATGTGAAAAAAAATTGTAGGAATGCCAAGAGCTTCGAAAATAAAGCACAGCAGATGATGAAGTTCACATAGTATTATATGCAAATTACTAGAACTTCTGTCATGTTGCAGGACATAGTATAACATGCATGCACTGTGAGAACTTATTTCATAGAACAAGATACTAAATCAAAAGAGAAGAACAGATGAAGCATGAAAATGCAGGCAGGAGAAAAGAAATACTACCTGAGGAGCATCACCTGGAGACCCAGGTTCATTGACATACCGATCAGCAGGATCCACACCACTGTCATCTATGAAGTTGTCATCATCTATTGTCCTAGGACCCTCTTGATCTTCCTATTGCAAGCAAAATTCTAAGTTAAGTAAATCTTCAGTGATGATAATGAACCAAAAGTAAGGGTGGTGAGGATACACTCAAGCACAGTGCTGTGTAAACAATTATAAACTCCGACAAGTAATCAAACAATAGAAAGACAGAAGTTTGGCATCAACAGCAAGTGTAAACTTTTAAGTAGCAAATATACCAAAAAGGAAAACTAAAAATATCAAGTTGCAGAGATCCGGTGGTGAACTCATAAATATCAAAACAATAGACTCATTTACTTAATTCACAATAGTAGAACCTAGAAGTCAATATCTTCAAATGATATTAAAGCTCGCAATTGATCGATTCCCAGTTTGCTCAAGCTCTCATCAAGAATAGTCTATCATTTACAAATTATAGAAAAGTAAAACTTAATCAGAACCTGACTATTATCTTCTGTGGAAAACTAATATAAGCCATCTTAAATTAAAAAATAATAATAAAATAAAGACCAGGAATCCAAATCAATGAAGAAAATCTCCTCTCTACAAACTAAAACCAAGTTCTGTCAATTTATTGTTCATAAATCACCACCATAGACAAAACATCAATTGTACAACAAAATAGCATTGTATCAAATAAACTAAGCCAACACAAAACAGAAATGGAAAGAAAATGTTAAAACCTCAGAATCGCCGCCTGCAATAGTTTCCCACATCTCATTGACCTCACCATCTTCCCTTCCGGCCAGCTTTCCAGAAAACATTCCCTTCTTCATCATCCCTGATTTTGAATTACTTACCCCATTCCCCCCACTACTTCCATACTTCTTCTCTCCCTTACTGAACTTCTTCCTCTCTTTCCCACTACTCCCAGCCCCTTCCTTGCCGAATTTCTTTCTCTTTTTCCCTTCCATTGCATAGTCCCTTCCAAATCCCTCTTCTTCATCCTCATCAACCAACTCAGGCACCACAAAACTACCCTTTGCCCCCATACCAGGATCACTCTTTTTCACCAACCTCTTTCTGGGCTTCCCCACTTTATCAGTGTCATATACAGGAGTTGGTGACCTCTCTCGCTCCTGCTGGCCCCATTCATCAACGTCATCCTCTAGGAGATCATTATGATGATGTTCTGGGGACTGCCCACCATCAGATTGCATATCATCGAAGTCCATCAACGGCTCTCCATCCTCATCGCGATACCTGAAGAACAGAATAGTAGTTAAGCATGAGATTATGAAACCCAACCCTAATTCCGTAAAAGAGTTCACACGATGCTTATTAGAGATTTGATGAAATGGAAATAAAGAAGAACCATTGAAGGTCGGGAACCCTAAATTACATTATAGAGACGGAGAGGAATCAAAATCAAATATTAAACCCAAATTCACAATTACGAAGATGGGAGCGATACACACGAAAAGAAGGTGTAATTGCGGAAATACCAAATCTTCAGGAAAAAAAAAAGAAAACTGACAGTACACTTACGGATCATCCTCGTAACCCATGGTAAACGCAGAGACGGCGGTGCTCGCAAAAATCTGAAACAGAGAGAATCGGAAACGAAATCGAAAGGGTAAAGGCTGGGAATTTGATTTTCAGAGAGCAGACTTCCAATCAAAAGGGTTTTTATGTTAGGATGTTTCTGTACTTTCAAACGAAAGTCCACGGTTAAATTATTATTTTGGGGTAATGATATTTTTGGTGCCCAAACTTTGGTTGCTTTTTCGTTTTTAGGGCCCAAATTTCAAAAAACTCCAAACTGGTGTCCAATTTTTCCAAACGGTGGCACTGCAAAAAAAGTCATGCAAAATTTTAACCAGCTTCTGATGATCCGACAACTATTTTGAGGGTATCAAAGGAATGGTGGGTGCGAAGATTGTTGACCGGTATTCTTTGTTCGCCGATCAGCTGCATTTGGCGATGGAGACAACGACGCTAGGGTTCCAGTCTTCTTCCTCAATTTTCCAGCCAACTGCTTCAGTTTCTAGATTTTTACTCTTTTTAAAAAATAAAATTCAATAAATATTAAAAGAAGGGTATAAAAATAAAAATCTAAAAAATGCATTATTTACTCAATTATTGATCTATTGGTGCCATTTACTACAGAAGAACTTAAAAATGTGCTATTTTTTTACCATTTTCTAATTTTATTTGAGAATTTTAGTCTAATTTATTTTCAAATTCTTCAATTTTTCAAAATATGCTTAAAGATCCTCAAATTTCAAAACTATTATACTATCAATCATTTCGTCCAATATTTTCAGAATTTTCATTAGCCGAAATTCAATGTATTAAAAATTTTAATGACCATTATACACAATAATAATTTTAGAAAAAAATAAATTTTAAATAAATATATTTGGCCATCATTTATTTTAGTTTGTCAATTTAAAAAATTATTTTCTGTAACTGTTTGGTTTGCATAATTGTTTTAAACTT
Source organism: Croton laevigatus (assembly GCA_949640765.1). Lineage (NCBI taxonomy): Eukaryota > Viridiplantae > Streptophyta > Magnoliopsida > Malpighiales > Euphorbiaceae > Croton > Croton laevigatus. The sequence continues at coordinate 7,747 of CATIWJ010364284.1, forward strand.
TGAATTCATCATTAAAATTCATTAATCTGTGATAAATACTTACTTTCATGGTTAAAAGATTTTTCAGAGACAATCATATTTTTATAAAAAATGTCAATTTCAATAAATATAATTTACATTAAATAATACAATATAATATGTCAATACTGAAACTTAAAATTAATTAACATAGACAGTTTCATCAACTTTTTTATTTATTTAATATTAAATTTTAAAATTTTTAATTAAAATGTAGTACTAATTTTAATATTATTTTGCTTTAGATTTTATATTTAGAATACAATACTATATTAATAGTTGTTATTTATATATTAATTAATTTAATTAAAATACAATGATAATACTAACTCCTAATTAGTATACAATATTAATGATAATATTATTCGGATTGTTACTTATTAATTAATTAATTTAATAATTTAATAAAGGCATAATTACCCTAAAAAAATTAGAAATATTATAGTATTTTTTGCAATAACGTGTATTGCATGCGATAACTTATTTTTATTCTCGTTATTGATGCTATAATTAATTTGATTAATATTTGTGTTAAATATTATTGTCATTTTAGAAATTCATTATTTAATTTTATAAATTTTTATCCATATTTTTAATAAGAATATAATATTAATACTTATTCCTAATTAAAATACATTATTAATACTAATATTATTAAAATTGTTATTAATTGTACTTCAAAGCATAACCTTGTATCAAGTGTATTTATGACATATAGGTATCAGAGTTTGAATCCTCTCACCCCCAATTAGGGGGAAAAAATTTATTAATTAATTAATTAAAACTAATTATTGATATACAATTACGCATTTAGTGTAACAGCCGAAAATAATAATTCTTGAATAACATAAATAAAAAAAGATCAAATTGTAATTTATCAATAAAATTAGATTAAATGAAAAATAAATTATATTAAATTTCAATAATGAATTATTTTAAGGAGATTTATTAAATTAAATGTCTAGAAAATAATTAGATCGAATAAATGAGTAATTTAAGTATAATATAGTATTTTTCGACTCCGAAGGCATTTTAGTCATTTTGACCCTCAAAAAATTATAAGTTTGGAATTAAGTCTTAAAATATTTAAATTTGTAATCTAGACTTCGTGATAATTATTTTGAGTATAAATTTCCTATATTTTGGAAATCGGTCAATTTTTACCACATCGGGTAAAATACGGTAAAATAGTAAATTTAAAATTTACCCTAGTTAAATAGTAAAATATTAAACTAAGTATAAATATAATAAAAATGAAGTAAACCCTTAATAAACTCTTAGGCAATTGTAAACCTTTGTAAGCAAAGGTAAACTAATTTAATTAAACTTAAAAAAATTAAGTAAAATTTAAGTAAAATCAAGTAAAATTAAGTGTCAAATTTACAATTAAATTTCAGATTTCTCAAGAGATAAACTTAAATAAAATTTGTGACATTTTTATCAAACATTAAAGATATAATTTGAATTGTTTACAAAGAAAAGAAAGAAATGGATAAAAATGGATTAAAAGTAAAATGTAAATTAAATTTCAATGCAAGTAAAATTTACATGCAAATAAAATCTGTCACATATCATAATTGAAGTAGAATTATTGATGAAAACAATGGATAGCAAGTGGGAAACAAGAAAATAAAATTTATTTTGATATTTAGTGAATTTGTCAAAAAGTAAATAGTAAATTAAAATAATTAGAAGCTAAAATACAAAATTAATAATATAATCTGGTCTACAAATCAACCTCAGAGGTCTGAGAAGTCATTAGAGTGTCCAAAATTTAGGGTAGACATCAAAAATTGAGAGAACACAAAAAAAATCCGAACCCAGCCAGTCTGCCTGCCAACTCGCCCCAACCGCATACCAGAGCCCCTGTTGTTCGGTCTGCCAGCCCGCAGCTCCCTCTCGTCGTTTTGATTCCGTCCGCAGGCTGCACGCCTGACGCCAAAATACCGTTTCGTCCTCAAATTTTATGTCCGTCTTCAATTTCATCCTTCCACCTCTGTTTTTATTCGGTAACGACCCCAAAACTTATTTTCCCTCTTCAATTACGTCCTAATATCTGATTAAAATATAAATTAAGTTTATTTTTGAAATTAAATAATTTTAGGGTGTTAATAAATCAATTAAAGGCTATGATTAAATTCAATATGGCTAAAATAAATATTAGAAACTGATTTTTGAGACAAATATCATTAAATAAATATTTTATGAATTAATTAGTGAAAAATTATAATTAATATTAAGATTAAAAAAATTATGATGATTGAATTAAATTAATTTGACAACAATATTTGATCTAAAACAACTATAAAATAAGTATAATTGAATTATATGACAAAAATTTGGTGATTAACACTTATGAAATATTTATTAAATATTTGGATAATTAAAATTAAAGACAATTATATGAGATCCAATTAAAAATAATCATATGGACCATTTTATGGACAAATATAGACATTACCTTATGACTATTGGATATGGACAATGATAGGACAAAGAATAGTCCGAGGAATTAGAAGATAGAGACTATTACGAATGAGACAGGTTTGATACTTTAATTAATGTAAAGTTAAATTTTATTTTATGCATGTTTTTAATTATTTGCATTAAATGATTTATTAAAATTATTTAGGTTGAATGTTTAATTATTTTTATTGGATATGAATTATTTGAGATTGTGATCTTTGATAATAAGAGAAAGAATTAAGAATTTTAAATATTCTTATGTTTGGATAAAATAATACTTGTTTAATTAAAGATTTTTAATTATTGTTATATATGATATATTGAATCACTATTATTATTATTATTACTATTATTATTACTACTATTACAATTATTATTGTTATTATTACTATTATTATCATTATTATTGTTATTATAAACTTTATTAAAAAGTAATTAAAATATATTAAGTATTTATAATTTTTATAATTAGTAAAATTAGGTTACTTAGTAATTTTGATTGAAGTAATATTTTCATTAAAATTGTTATTCCATAAGGAAAATATATTATTTTATATAAAGTAATTTTTTATACATAAAAAGAGTTAAGATATTTTGAAAAACTATTATATCTTTAATTTGATTATTTTGAGAAAAATAACATTTATTAGATATTTTAGAAAATTATAAGTTAAAATATTATTTTTAAAAAATTACTATATAGTAAACTTTTAAATAATTTGACAAAGAAATAAAACAAGAACATTTATGATTAAGGAAATTATATTTTAATAAAAATTCATATAGAAGATTTTGCCATTATTATTATAAAATAAGTATTAGTAATTAATTTAAGAAAAATAGTATTTGATAATATAGTTGAAATATATTTGATATAAAAGTCATGAATATTTATTATAAATGCGTGGATAAAAAAAATATACCGTATTTGTCTAAGATAAATTTATAAAAAAAATTAAACAGTATATTTGAATAAGTATATTTTTGATAAAAATAAATAAGTTAAAAATTTATTATGATTATATTTTTGAAAAAGATAATGAATTAAAATAATGATTTTTTTGTTAAATAATTGTTGATTTATGAAATGAAAAATGAAGTGGTGATTATTTCAGAAATTTGAAAAATGTGAAAATAATCCAGAAAATATTTATTGCTCTACTTAGGATAAGTTGAACTAGTGAGATAAGCGTATGATGCATCATATACTTAGCAGTACGGTGAATTTGTGAATTTGATTGATTGAAAAGTGAAACAGATTGGAGAGTGATACAGGCTGAATCAGTCGTATCACCGAACAAATTTTGATATTGATTTGGTTGAATTTGAATACGACAATTTTGAAAAGATAGAGTTCGGAATTTGTGTGAATAATACCATGCCTTACCGAAATTCAGATAGAAATTTTATCCATGTGCTCACCTAAATACCTAGTAGAGCTAAACAAGTAAGATTTTAAATAAAGCAATTTATTTTATTAAGAGATTTACTATATTGGAATGTTGTTTAAAATTATGCATGTACATTTAAACTATTTACGCTTTTCATTAGTTAAAGTATCCACTGAGCGTTATCGCTCAGCAAGTTTGGTTAATTCTGAACTTGTAGGTCTCCGAAAGATGTGAAGGAAACATGAAATGTCAAATAACATATGGGCCCGAAGAATGTATATTGGCATATACTGAGAAGGAGAATCAGCACGAGCAAATCTAGTATAGAACTTGTAGATAAAAAAAATTCTCTTATTTTGTAAATTAAATAGAATATGACATGTAATATGCAATGTGGCATATCTTGATTCGGCTGTAAATAATTGGGTTAAGGGGTGTTACATTTAGGGGTAGCTTCAATATTCCCATGGACTACTAATTCAAAATTGATAGAATAGGTGTAAACTCATCCTAATTATACTGAATGTGAGTTCGAATATATAATTAGTTTCAATGTACCCATAAGCAACGCACTCTAAAATTGTTCATAAGAGAATGTTCTATATTATAGTTAATATAGACAAATTAAACATTTATCTATATTTTAGTTCTTTATATGTTTTTGATGTGAAACATGTTTATTAACTATTGTAATTTCCTAAAACAGGTTCATAAAATTTAGTTATTTGAAATTTAGTTATTTGAGAATAAAATTGTCTTTTTATATAAAATAGGTATATATATAAGGTTATTTTATTTTTTCCTAAGATATTTTATTTTCATATTGAAAAACAAATTCCTTATATATGTTGAATATTATACACTTTATACACAAGGTCTCTATTCTAATTATAACTATTTTTTTTTTAAACATAAATATTCTATTCTAGCGGAAATTAGGGAAGGGAATTCAGATAAGTCTCGAATACAGAAAAGAGGAAAGAGATTGAGATAACTAAAGTATAACTAAATCTCTATTATCAATAGAAAGTGTTTTCAATTATAAATTTCTATTCCTTTTCTACTGTCAATAGGAAATAGGAAATGATTTCAATTATAAGTTTCTATTCCTTTAATAATTACTTCTTAAATAATATTTTTATAAAATATAATTTGAATTTAATTAATTAATAATTGAAATAATATTTTTTATTTCAATTATAAGTTTTTATTTCTTTAATAATTACTTTTTAAATAATATTTTAATAGAATATAATTTAAATTTAATTAATTAATAATTGAAATAGTATTTTTAATTAGAATGTGATTTTTATTATTATTATTTTTTTGCCTTTAGTTGCCCCCAAGAGGGTTTGAACCTAGGATTTTTAGTTTTTGGTGACATTATCTCACCACTAGGTCACCCCTTGGGTTAGAATGTGATTTTAATTTAATTAATTAACAATTAAAATAGTAATAAGATTTTAATATAATTAATTAATAATTAAAATAGTATTTCTTATTAAAATATGATTTGAATTTAATTAATTAATAATTAAAATAGTATTCTTTAGTAAAATATAATTTAAATTTAATTAATTAATTATTATAAATAATTATATAAAAACAATTTTACCTTTTGATAATATAGATTTATAGAGACGTTTTAGGTGAAACTATTGTTACACCTCATGATCATACGTGATTTTATATATGATATATGATATAGATAGATTATTTCTTAAGAAATTTTGTTATAGAATTCTCCAGATGCTGTTGCTATAAAACAATAAAAAAACTTGTTAAATTGCGACCAAATAAATAGTCGCTATTTTAAAGAATTTAGTTGCAAACATAATAAAAGCACAAAATAGCAACTAAAATATTTAGTTGGTATTTGGCTTCTCGTTAAATAATGACCGAAAACGAATTAGTGGCAATTTAGCATCCGTTTTGCAACTAAAGTGCTTCTTTGTAATTTGATGTTTGATTTTTGTAACATATGATAAATGGTCAGAATATTAGTCGTTAATTGGTCATTATGTTTTGGTCGGTTAATTGGGTTGTTAATCGTGGTTGGCGGTTAGGAAACATAGTCGCAGATGGTCACTGTCTCAAGTTTAGTCGTTATATATAGCAGTTGTTCTGGTTAGTAGCTTCTTTTTTATTGCTAGTTGGTTGATAGTGCTCTACTCTAAACAAACACATTTAGGAATTTTTTTCATTCATAAACCTGTTCAAACTTATGAGCATTAATATATTAATGTCATGTTAGATATAATTCCATTTAATGGGCTAACATACGTAATTAATTAATTATATCCAATAGCTATTTTTATTAGTGCGCTTAATTTAAGTGGTTCATTGTGAAAGCGCGTAGATTTCAAATTGTCGGTATAGACACGGTAT
>CATIWJ010364324.1:0-11252 GCA_949640765.1 Croton laevigatus
TATACTATTTTAATATAAATGCAAATTTATGTAGTCAATATACTGAGTTTATATTGTGATTTCATAAAAATGCCAAGTTATATATTGAATATACTGTTTAATATAAATTCCAATTTATAAAGTCAATATATTGAGTTTATAATATACTGAGTTTATAAACTGATTATTATAAAAATGCCAATTTATATATTGAATATACTGATTTTATATATTAATTAGTATAAAAATGCCAATCTATATACTCAATATACTGATTTTAAAAACTGATTTAACATAGATGCCAATTTATATATTCAATTTTATATATTGAATCTATAAATTTCAATTTTACCATGTACATATATGACAAGAAGTCAAACTCGGAATAAACAATATTATATACTGGTGAGTATGTAACTCTATATATCCAATTATTTATACTAATATCTTTTATATGGATGCAAGAACTTTGTTATGCAAGGCCAAAAGCAAAATGGAAAACCAACATACAAGTGAACAACTACAGTACAATGAAGACAATAAAGAGTAGCTGGCCAACCTAAAATGTTTAAAGATGGTCCATTTGCTGCATTCTTTGAAATTCAATTTCCAAAAAAAATTCCTGGCAATCGGTCAAGATAAGTGACAAAGAGTTGCGTTTCACAATCAGCGACTGAGAATTAGAACCTTTTAGCTAGTTTATTTTGCCCTATCTTTAAGAACACTTCACTTGTTTTGATCTACTTAAGAACTCCAACACTTATGTTGAATAGTATTTTGAAAGTTATATACTGTTAATATATATGTACTATGATTATATTGTTGACTTCTGGGTCTTCTTCTTCTAATTCTTACTTTTGCCAAGTATCATTTATTGAATGTACATAAATGATAAATTTATATATTCATCGGTATGTAAACATTGCATTTATATACTTGTAATTATATAAATTTGAATTTTATATACTCACTAGTATATAAATACAAATATTGCCATATTTTTTTAAATTTTATGAAGCTGTAAATTTCTCTCCTTTATTTTGCAAATTTTGGTTTTATTTTTCTCGGGTAGATATGTCTTGTTTTTAGCAAATTGATAATTCTCTAAAAAGCAAAGGACTATATTTATATATTCGTAAATATATAAACACTATATTTATATAGTGGCAAGAATATATATGCTAAATTTATATACTCATCAAGATATATAAACACTATGTTTATATACCGGCAAGGATATAGATTCTAAATTTATATATTCACCAAGATATATAAACACTATATTTATATACTGGTAAGAATTTATATGCTAAATTTATATACTCATTACTACATAAACACTATCTTTATATACTAGTAAGTATATAAAGATAAAAATTTAACAGCAGTATATAAATATATATATAAAAAAACTGTAATTATGAATAATTGTAATGTACTAATATTGAAAAAAGGTCATTTATAAAATGTATGTCTAAGAACTAAGGTTTACAAGAGGGCCTATTAGGCCATCTCCAACCTATTTCTATTTGGACTTTTTTGCTCTCCAACTGATTAGTAAATTCCTCTTTTCCATGCATATAAATATGTAGATTGAATTTGGGTCTCCAAATATGAAAATGGATCGGCAACATTGTTTTGCCAATATATATATATATATATATATATATATATATATATATATATATATATATAGATACTTTTTTTTCCCTTAATATTAATAATATTATTAGTTAATTAGGTTTAAATTTTTAATTATAAAATAAATTTGAATGAAAATAATTATAAATATTTTTTTGAAATATTTTATTTAAATATAATATTTAGTATTAAAATTTATTTTAATATTATTATATTTATTTATTAATACAAATTTAAAAGAAGAAGGAAATAACTTTGATAATTTAAATAATTATTTTAATGTAAATAAAAAATTAAAAATTTATATGTAAAATTATTATTTTTATATAAATAAAATATTATTAAAAAATTAAAATAAAATATTAATATGTGTATTATAATAAATTTATTTTTATTTGCGATAAACATATAATTAAAATAATTTTGTGACAAATAGTTGGAGATGTCCTTCTGCCTTTACTTTTTAGAATTACCACAAAAATTAATTCTTTTCTTATTACTTTGTTCACCTCGAGAAGGAATCTGACGCTTTATAGGCCTCTCTACAGCATGTTTCCCATTAGGAGCCAAAACTGAAAATTCACCGCTTACAGGAACAATCGCAAAATCCTCTAATGGCATGATCACATTGTTATAACTTATAAGCCTATTTAAATGCATCATTTTTATGATAAGAAGAAGCAAAATCAACAGATCAAAATTCCTCTCTCAAAAGGCTGCAATAGTATGACAACATAAGAGCTTATCTAATTGCTACTTTTTACACGTACACTCTTTCTTCTGTAAGTTCACCACACGACTTAAAACTCCATTAAGCTCTTGATACTAATGAGATATATATATATATATACTGACCAGTATATAAATATAAATTTAACATATTTATATAATTAGCCGTTAGCTTACCTTTAGATATCGTGCAATAGAAGCCTCTTCCATATAATGTTCATGAGCTTTTGAGATAAACCTTGTGAAAGCGCGACAAGCTGCTGAATGACGTTCATACACCCAAATTTGCAATTTAGACCTATAAGACTCAACCAAGTGCATCCTTCTATAGGACATCTAATTACATAATACTCACTATTTGACCGATAAACATTATAAACAAAATTTTGATTCAAAGAAATAGTTTGCATACACTTCACTAAACAATCTTTGCTAAGAAATTGAAATCCAACCTTAACATCAAAATTACTAGGAATAGCACTAAATCAAGGTTCTCAAAACACAAAGAATCATCAACTACTAAATCAAAAACAATATTAGAACTATTAATAATCTTCTCTGAAAGAGAAGGACATATAATAGTCCAGCTGAAGACATTGCAAACTGAAATAAACACAGTATATTAATATATAAATAGTAAAATAAATATTTATATAGTCAACAATATATAAAAAAGCCAAAAAAATCAATTTATGTGGTCAATATATTGATTTTATATTGGGATTTTATAAAAATGTCAATTTATATACTCAATATACTGAGTTTATATAGTGATTTCATATAAATGCCAATTTAGATAGTTAAAAAATCTCATAAATAGCTAAAAATGAGTTCACATAACAATCATCAGTATATAAATTGAATTAACATAACAACCGTCAATATATAAATTCCAAAATGTGCATACTCATCAATACATTAAAATGGCAAACCATTATACAATACAAAAAGTGAAAAACAATGCAATCAAATCACATGAGTAATTGTAAATGAAAAAACCTGAAAATTCTTATCAAATAATTGGAAAAATACTTGATGATTTATATGAAATATACATTGTTTACCTGATCAAATCGTAGAGCTTGAAAAAAAAAAAGGCAGATTATGACATCTTCTGTTTGATTATGGCTTTAGTGAAATGGAAAGAGACAAGTAATCAAAGAAGAAGAACAGAAAAGAATGAAATTGGAAAATATGAAGCGTGAAGATCAGAACTATAATCGGAGGTCGACTCCAACTCTATTACTGTAGTAAGAGCTTTATGATTTCTTAGAATAAAGCGTGAAGAAGAATATGAAATCGATATAACTCGATTTCAGAGTTTTGATTAGCCGTTAGAACAAACGGTGTTAACTTAAAAAAGGACTAAATGGTAAATGAATTAAAAAAATCGATATTTAGTGAATTTAGCAAATTTCCTGCTATTTACTACTCTCCAAACTTGAAAAATTACTATATACTAACATTTACCTACAAAATAAATAATTTGCATTTCAAAAGAAATATTGTATGAACAAGTTTCCATTTTAATTTGCTTGATTGAAATCTCAATTTGTCAAGTTATATGTATTTCTCCATCATAAATAAATATATATTATGTCAAAATTAGAAAATGTTAAAAAGGCTAGGAATCTTTATAAGACTAGCCTTTTTATTATGTATTTCATTTTATTTTCAATTTACTAGCTCTTATTTGGGTTATATGGGCACCATAGAAAGTTTTAAAACTATCATACATACTAGCAGGGCTTGGCTTGTTATTAATTGCCATCACTTATGTAATCTTTACATGTAAGCTAGTTTTTCTTTTTCATATTTTAATTAATTTTTAGAGAATTATATATTACTACTGCCTTTAGCTATAAAATAAAGAATGACTGTGCAGTAAAATCAATAAACTACAAGGGCATAAAGTATAAATATAAAAAAGAATCAGGGCCAAAATGTAAATATAGGACGAAAAGACGACAACTTATAAGAAATAACATAATTCCAAAGGGCATTTAGGACAAAACAACAAAACATATTCGAAAAATTTGACCGTTGAGCTTGTCGTTGGAGACAGGATAACGGTTAAACGTTCGAGAAAAAAAACTCCCCACTAGCACAATTCCGCCCTTTCTCTTGATAACTGTAAGCCCATCACAGAAAACTACCAGAGAGGGGAAAGAAACAGAGCAATCAAACCCCACCAAATCAGTCAATCGATGGGCTGTGTTTCTTCTAAACATTTTAGAAAGGAAATTAAAGAAGATATCATCATCGTCAACAATGGCGGCGAAGGTGGAAAATCTCTTAACCACGTGGTCTCTCTTACTTCCTCCACCTATGGTGCTCTGAAACTCGACAAAATCGAAAATCAGGAACGGCAAGAGAAAGAACCAGAACCCATTAAAGAAATTGTAGCAGAGAGCAAGAAAATGCAGCAGCAGCAGAGTTCGCCGGTTAAAGAGGAACCAGAGGTTATTAATACTTGGGAACTCATGGAAGATCTTGAAGAAGGAGGAGGGGGAGGAATACCCATTTCGAATTCGTCCAAGAAAAGCCCTAAATCTAGGGTTTTGCTTCGTGGGTTTGCAGATATGGAGGCCAGAAGTCCATTGAAGTTCTTGAATCAGATTGGGTCGCCGAGAAAAGCCAAGACATTTGGTGGGAAAGAAAATAAGGTAAGAAAAATTTCAGATTTTAGTCCTAGACCAGTTTTTAAATCTAACAATTCTGCAATTAAATCAAGTAAGGCAGTATTGAAATTAAGTTATCCAGCAAAAGAGAGTCCAGTTACTGATAATCTTGAGGTTTCTTCTAGAAAAAGAAGTTTTAGTCCGTTATTTGATCCAGAACTTGTAGCATTATATGAAAAGGAGTTATCTGAAGAAGAAGGGCAAATTAAAAGAATCATTTGCCTAACACCAAAGTCTCTAAATTCAAAGAAATCCAAAGAATCAGAGTCTATTCTGGATTCATTTGAGAAAAAATGCCCACCAGGAGGGGAAAATGCAGTTGTGATTTACACAACTACATTGCGAGGAATTAGAAAAACTTTTGAGGAATGCAACATTGTAAGGTCAATAATCGAATCCTACCATATCCATACAATTGAAAGAGATGTTTCGATGGATTCGGGTTTTAAAGAAGAGCTAAGAGGTCTAATGGGTAAAAAAGAAGTGAAAGTTCCCCTGGTATTTGTTAAAGGAAGAATGGTTGGTGGTGCTGAACAAATAGTGAAGTTAGATGAGGAAGGGAAATTAGAAATATTGTTTCATGGGGTTCCGAAACGACTCGCCGGAGAATGTGAAGGCTGTGGAGGAATTAGGTTTGTAATGTGTATGGAGTGTAATGGAAGTTGCAAGGTTTTGGATTTGGAGCAGAAGAAGATGGTCAAATGTGGTGAGTGTAATGAAAATGGATTGATACATTGTCCATTTTGTTGCTAATTTAACCCTTTTCTTTTTTACATTTCTCTTTTGACTTAATTCTTGAATTGGAATTGAGATTGTGGATTGGAATTTTTGTTCCTTTTATTAAGGAATGAACAGGAAAAATAGGTTTCCGTTTTTTCTGTTCCCACGGAAATTAGGATATACAAAAGTGTGCTTTTGTATTTTTCTTGCTAGTTAGATTGATAGACGTTGGCTTGTATTTGCTGTTAATTAATTGCCTATTGTAATTTGTATTTTGTACATGCAAATTATTTTAGAAAATTCATTCTTTTTTCTTTTCTCTTGTTCAAAAAGAAAAGGTGTATTAAGCAAGTACAATTTCATGTTCTGCTTCCTGACTTAAAGGAGTTTGCTTAAACAGTAATGGCTTCAAATATTTGTAGAACAAGCATACAAAACGTACAACATTTCTCCTGCTAATTGCTTTATTCTTTTCTAAATGTTTTAAGAGGTTGGGTTCTTAAGTATAGTTGAGTTTTAGTGTTTTTATTAATTAGAGGGTTTGATATTGTACTAATAAATACCGTGAACTACAAAACATGTATTACCGAGAGAGATGAATGAAAATGCCATTTGGTATTTAAAAGTCACTTGGTAGACTTTTGTGTATGCCTCCACAAAAATGTAGAGATGATCTGGCTCCATTTCTAACTGAATGAACCTTTGAGCTGCATTGTCCCGGAATTGCTTCCATTGAACTGAGGGGGCCGAATCTTCAGTCCAATATCATTATTAGTCTTAGATTTACCACTTTATGTAATCCTAACACAATATTAAGGTTTTTTAATCGGTCGACACAGATATCAAATAAAATTTTGTTTTGCTGTTATCTCTCCTTTTCTTGAAGGTTTTATGTTTGGCTAGTTTCAATTTTTTTTTTTTTTTGCCCCCCCAATTTCATGTTATCTCCACCTTATTAATTTAGTTTAGATTTGTAAGTAGTTTTGTGATGTTGTTTTAGTAGTTTGTTGATTGTTGTTGCTTTTAGTGAGCTGAATTTAATGTTGTAAGGGTATTTTGATGTTTTACCAAGAAAAAGGTTTGTGAGTTTTTTTTTTATATAATGCATTATATAAAATGGGTTCTTTTAAAAATATCCAAAAAGAAATTTCATTCCCCAAAGAAGACCGTAGCATGATTTTATTAATAAAAAAGCCATTTATGACTTGAAAAAAAAAATAAAAATAATTGCACAAAGGTTACTTTTAGAAACAAAAAGTTCAGTTCCATGTATCACACGCCTTAGTTTACAATCAATTTACAGTAAGCTTATGAAATTGTTAAACTATCAAACTTAAAATAGCAAGTTTACATTAGGCTTAAAACACATTTATAAAAAATATATATAAAAGTAGAAAATTTGGATGTTAAGTTTACAAAATGTTTGTAAAAGGTATATAAAACTAGTAAAAAACTTCCAATAAGTCAAACATTTGTTTTTCGTCTTGGATGGCATAGGAGAGTGCTTTCCTTTCTTTCCAATTTGCTTCCAATTGTTTCTGATTTTATTTCGTTTGCTTTTGGCTTTTTGCTTGTTTCCGTCTTTCTAGTTGTTTCTATTTTCATCAATTGTGCTTGTTTATGGATCTTGTACGATTGGCAAGGGTTTTGGTGGCGAGATGGTGGTAATGGTGGCCGGCGAAGCTCCGATCGGTAGCCGAAAATGAAGAAGAAAGTCGGCTGTTCAAGGTTGAAGAATACAAAATAACAAACGGCCCATTAATTCTTGAGCTTTTTCAAAAAGATCCATAAAATTATATTTTGATCTTTATATCGTTATTTTAACAGAAAAATTAAATAAAATGGCGTTAATGTCAATGAAAATATAAAATAGAGAGTTTCTTGTCTAAAAAAAAAAGACAGAAAGAAAAAAATAGTTGAGATAAAACATAGGAAGATTTTTGTAAATTTCTCTTTAAGATATTGACAATTTCTCTTTTTATGTACCAAATTTCTATATTTATACATGGAAATTACAAACCTACCTACCTCCATTACATATCTACCGTTAATTCTTATGCATGTCATTGAAATGTGTTTTTGGCCAAATTGATCTGCTTAATCAGGGTGTGACAGGGAAGAGACAACGTGAAAATTTCGAATTCAATTTCTGCATTATATATTATTAGGAGCTTACTGCTACTCAATGTACTAGCGATTTCTCCTCTGTAAGAAAAACATTGAAAATAATTATTCGTTCAATTTTTTCCCTTTTCCACCTCAGCTTACTATTTGCAATTATTTTCCATGCATGCCATGTCAAAAATGTCAACTTCCTGAATTGAATTGCAAAAGTTAAAAGGCCAGGGTATGATTGGGATCAAATAAATAAAATCAAATTCAATCATTAATTTCGTCAACAAACCTATTCATTATTTATTTATTTTTTTATGAATATGTAATTATTTCCCGATTCCCATGTTACCAATTCAATTTAAGGGAAAAAAAAAATACTCATAAGTTCTTAAGAATATTTAAAATAATTAGTGAATCATTCTAAATCAACAAATTTTAGTTCTTTATTGTTAAAAAATATCAACAAATTTTAGTTGGTATTCAGTTCCTTTTTTTAAAATATGGTATTCAGTTCACTAGCTTCCAAAATATTCTTTAAAAAAAAAAAAAAACTTTCGAAACACAATTTTTTTTTTTGAAAATAACTGACTCTAACATTTTATAATAATCTTTTTTTTTGTTCGGCATTTTATAATAATCATAATCATACCAAAAGCAAAACAGATAATGAAAACTAGATTAATGAAAAATGAAATGAGGCACTGTCATTATCAAAACTAAACAACAAACGTAAGTAATCACTCAATTTCTACAATTTAAAAAGCTTGCACAAACATTTAGCTTCCAAATCATAGTATTTCGTTACCCGTGGAAAGGGATAGTCTATGTATTTCTAAGTGTATTAATTACATCATATTGAAAATAAATTTCCTTTTATACATACAAACGGAATGAAAACTAGCTTTATTGGTATTTAATTGGCATTCTAAACTATAAATCTAAATTTCGAATCCCGCTCATTCTCCTTATAGGATGTAGCAATTCAAGGATTATTTCAGCGACACAGTTGTTCAATTCAACATTTTATAAACCTAAAAATGAATCGCCATATAAAAGATTCGGTCGGGTTCACAAAAGTTCCGGTTCGATGGCTAGCCGGGCTCGGTTCAAAATTGCTAGTTGGAACAGTTCAACCGAGCATGGCTAGGTCTACCTCTGACAATATCTGGTTGTAAAACGTAAAAACGCTCATCAGACTACACTCTCTAATTGTGACTCTCCTTTCAATTAGTCCAGTAGAAAAAGAGTAAACAACAGACAGCATTTAGGAACGCTTTTTTTTTAATACTTCCTTTAAACAATTGGTGTTCACGTGATCATATACCTAAAACTAATCAGATACAGACAACCAGACATGCCCCTATTCCCAAGTGTACTACTCATCTACTACTATTACTTCTCTTACCATCTATCGTCTTCTTCCTCCTTGTAAACATTCCAAAACCACCCATTTTTGTACCAGACCCATTTCAGATTTTGGTCAGTTCGGTCTGAAAGTTGAGAGCTTTTAGTACATTTTGGCTCAGAGAACTGTAGAAAAACAAAATGTGTTATGTGGGGAAAGCTACAAAGATATTCATTTTTATTGTGACAGTTCTTGTTGTTCTTGGTCTTAGCTTGGGATTTGGGCTTTTACGGCACAATCTCAAAAAATCTCACCAATGTTCCGGCGATTCTTGCCATTCACCTTCGCCTCCCTTTCCTTCCACTTATCCTAACCCTCCTTTTAATCCTTCGCCGCCTATTTCGGGCTCTGGTTCATCCGGAAATCAGCCTAGTCCGCCGGATTCTGGATCTAACCAACCTACAAGTCCAAGCCCACCCCAATTTAATTCTCCTCCTCCGCCTGATTCTAATCCTAATCCTGTTACTCCTCCTCCATCTACTCTTTCTCCGCCACCGCCGCCGCAGCAGCAGATTTTGTTGATGTCTCCGCCTCCGCCAATTGGGCCGGTTGTTACTGGAGCTCCGCCGCCAATTAATGGTCCGCCGGGCAATACAGTTTTGGTGACTCCAGGCCCTGTGCAAGCTTAGCTACTTGGTTAAATTTTTTTCCTCTTTTTTTTTTTTTCAATTTTGAGTTTCAGATTTTTGGATAAAATTTTTGATGGGGATGTACAGAGGTGGAATTTGGTTTGTTTGTTATTTTCCAATTTTGGGTTTTTTGTAATGTAATGTTGGGATTCTGATTGTTACAATTCTTGAAATTTTTTTAGTTGAAATAAAATTGCTTTATTGTATATCTGACAATTAAGCAAATTTATATGTTCTTATTGTCTTTGATGTTGAGGTGACACTGCAATTTTAATTTACCATTAATCAGATTTATGAATGAATGATATTGAATTCTAAACACCAACTAATCCTTATTTCAAATTGGGTTGATAAAATTGTTATGATAAAGATTGGAATCATTGCTTCTTGATGATTCAATTGGGTGAAGCATTTGCAAAATAAGCTTAATTTAAGATGATGGAAATCAAATGGTATTCTCTTTTCTCTTCTCTTGGTGTTGCTAAAGAAGAACAATTAAGGATCAGCCTTTTCACGAAGAATACAACGTTTTTGTAACAATTTTCTAATTGTTGATTTGAGATATAATCAGATAAAAAAGTGGAGAATGCCTAATGCCAGAAAATTCTGCAATTCTTTAGTTTCTGGCTTCGCAGGTTGGTTTTTGGGGGAATGAAGATTGCAGGTTGTTGAAGCGGTGTGGCAATTAGTACTACTGCATGGAATGGAAGATCTCTTGCAGGGAATTTTTGTGGGTAAAGTATCTTAATGCTTTATCTTGAGAATATACCATAAAAATTGCTTATATTTTGAGTATTTATTGTATCACATGGAAGCATCATATTTCACGGCTAGAGAAGTTGAAATTACATGCATAAAATTATAGCATAATATATAGTGGTCCATTATTTTGGAATAAAGAATATCAACTAGTTCTATTCTATTTATACACTGGAAGTTTATTTGATGACTGAAATTGTTGATTCAATGTATTTACAGGATGCTGAAAATAAGAATGTGTTGGGGATCAACTTTGAAGTCGGAAATGGTTGTTTTCGCGGCAGAAATCTTAATTGCAGAGACAAGAAGAATAGAGCTAAAAAAACTAGTGTGGTGAGTCAAAAACTTAAGATATGCACACTCCTTCGAAGTTCGACGTGTTCAAGCAATTAAGCAAATATGGATTTTTCTTCAAAATATGGAATTTTGAATCAAACTGGAAAATTAACCCATCATCAAGGCACCATAAACACACCAAGCTTCGAGCCTCTTTATATCTCATTCTTTTGCTTCTCAAGAGGCATTTCTGGTTCAAGCAGAAGCAAAAATGGTTCTAGAATGGTCAATATTAGAAGACAAACCTGTAAAATATCA
>CATIWJ010364407.1:2500-20000 GCA_949640765.1 Croton laevigatus
CAAGTTTTGAATTCGCCGCTGGGGAATTCACACGAAAGGGAACGAGGAATTTTCAACGAAAAAAGTGCTCTCTGAACCGAACATGAAAGTCGTTTTCCATCAGACGGCTGTTCCCGTAACTCCACTCTCGACTTGGATTATATATCCAAAAAGGTCCGCTCTCGGCCATTCCACACGCTGCCTATCGGAGGCGTGGTTATCTGAAGTGGATTCTCTCTTTTCTAGTAGATGCCGAACCTGCTGCCCCATTGATAAGAAGGGGGCGGGCGCAGCAGCTACATGGACCCCTTCCTTTCTGTTGTTGCCAGCGCTTTCCCGGGCCGAGCCGGAATTAGATATTCCATTATTATTATAAAGGGCAGGCAAAGCCCGAAGGCTGCTATCCCAATAGGCCAGCGGGCGGAACGAGGAGAGGGTCCGGCAATCATACCATACCACCGCGGTCGAAAAAGCGTGTTCCCTGCAGATAACACGCACCGTAGACCATCCTCGGCCTTCTTCGTTTTCGATGAAAAACCCATTTTATATCGATCTCCGAAAGCGTTTTCCTTCCCCCGCCGCATCTCCCCTCCTTCGTCGAGCCTTTCCTTTAATGGTTGGGGGAAGCATTCCCCTATCTGAACTTGGCGGGCATTCTTTCCAGCCTTATTCAAATAGGGGGGGTGGTTTTGAACATAGGCTCAAACATGATTTGAAGGTCCTAGCTACGCCATGCGTTCAATAGAAAATCTGGAAAGCTGCAAGGATGACAAAAAGAGGGCGCTTTCCTGTGTTGCACTGAAAAAAGAAGGACCTAAGAGAAAACACTCTTCTCTTAGGTTTCTTCCTCCCGCGCCCGCCGCCGCCCGGCCCGCGTTAGAGGGGAAAATTTGCAAAGCGAGAAAAGACAGAGGGAGGGGGAGCAGCATCTTATTCTTTTCGCGAGAACTTCCAGATCAGAAAAGCATTCGGAACGGGCTCCACGTTCATTTCGTTGGCAGAAACGATCCAATCCATTCGGGGCTTCGGGGAACCCAAAAACAAAGTCTTTCGACTTGATTCATAGATAGAATCAATGATAGATAGACAAAAGATAGATGAACGAGATATCTTTTTTTTTCTCTAAAAAAAAGAGGTTTGAAGATGCTCGACCAACGGGAGAGGGACGAAGTGACTCGACTGAAAGGAGAGGATTTGATTTGTTGTTAGCGTTAGCTCGTTCAGAGGAATAGAATAGACATCCCTTTAGATGTCTATGTATCCTTTTTATCATCTTCCGATTCTTTTTTATATCGTTATATCTGATCAGCTCTCTCTAAAAAAAATTGAGAGAGAAAGAGCAGATGAATCCTATCCCCCTATATCGAACATCAATTCCTATCTATTGATAGGAAGATCTTCGTCAAATAAAATACCCGACTTTGCCTTTTTTTTCTTTTATTTTAGGAATTCCTCATATCCAAGGCAGCTTACCACAAGCACCTCACCCCATACGACTAGTTGGGGGGGCTGTTCTTTGAATCAAACAAAGTAAGTAGTAGGGGCTTCATAGCGACTAAAGGAAACCGAAGAACCAACCTTTAGTCAATAGGAGCCCTACTTCCCTCTTTGCGACCTCATCACTTCCGCAAACCCATTTCTTTCTTAGTCACCGGGCGGAGCGCACCTTTGCTTTGGTACTTCAGTAGGGCGAGCTGCTTGATAGTGACTTCTTTCGGGGCGACGAAAGGTTACTTCAATGACGGAAAGAGCCGGAAACTCGAAAGGGTCGCCTTTGGAAGCGTTCGCCGGTAACCAAAGCGTCACTCCTTCCTTTTGATTATGTCGTGACGCTGACTGAATCCAATCCATAAACCCGGAAACGAAACAAAGTTCGTTCCCTTTCGTCAAGTAGGTAAAGTAGGCATATGAACCACTTTTGCTTTGCCTTCGATTCTATTGGAACAAAGCAAAGAAAGAGGCGGAATGGAGAAAGGAAAAGGGCAAGGGCGGTCTTGCTTGGCGCGAAGGCTGCTGGTTTGGGGGCAGGGTACGGTACTAAAGGTCCTCGGACTTCCAGGCGGTCTTTCTTTTGGGCAGCTGTTCACCGTTGGATCTCGCCAATACAGCCCCCTATAGTTTTCGTTACCGAGATATCTTTTTTTTCATTGTTCCCAGGGATTTTTTGGGTAATCCGCTCCCATGCTGCAAACAGTCAAATCTGAACTAAACCTTGTCGCTCTTCTTTCTTTCCTCGCGGGCAGGAAGCACACCAGCAGCGTGCGTTGCGTGATTCTACTGTGTTTTTTGCACTTGACTGGGTGGACAGTTGACCGGAAGATAACTTAGATTCGCCCGGCCAGCAGGCGGGCGGTGTGCTTATCTTGTGTGACAACACTACAGAGCGAGTGGCGCTTCTAGGCGGGCAGCTGTGTGACAACACTACAGAGAAAGCGGCGCTTTCGTGTAACATGCTATGGTCTCAATGCCCTTACGAGGTAGTGATGAGTTTCACGCGCTCTAAGCCCGGCCCGCGCGCGGTTAGGAAGATTGGCCGCAATCTGAGCGGTACCACCCACCCTACCCTACCACCTATAGGCGGCCGTCCGTCCTACAGCCGCCCGAAAAGGAACTGCAGTGATCTTGAATAGGAATCCTACAGCGATAGATAGAATCCCCATAAAAATACCACTAGATCGAGCACCAGTGATTTCGTATCCGGTCAAAATCTTGGCTAATTGATCGAAGTGGGTAGCTCCAGTAGACCCATAGATCATGGAACAAATAGGGTGGGTAGGCCCAACCACCACACTACACGTATAGACGCGAACCCCCCTCGTTACCGTACGTGCGACTCTCACCGCATACGGCTCGCACAAAGACTCCTAAATCCATCCCGAGCCTTTTCTTCCACCTCTCCTCTCCAATCCTCGATCAAACTTGCGTTCCCCAGGCGCTATTAAAGAAAATGGGGGTCTTTCCTTCGCCTATCGTATGTATCGACTTGGCTTCGTCCAGAACCAAGGAGG
Source organism: Croton laevigatus (assembly GCA_949640765.1). Classification (NCBI taxonomy): domain Eukaryota; kingdom Viridiplantae; phylum Streptophyta; class Magnoliopsida; order Malpighiales; family Euphorbiaceae; genus Croton; species Croton laevigatus. Next base: position 5,488 of record CATIWJ010364407.1, read on the forward strand.
CATTCTGGCGGGCGCGTGCGTGTAGGAAGGCCGACCACTACATAAGCTAAAACTAAAAGACTACGACTACAAGCCAAGCCGGAAGCGACTCGCTTCTATTCTCGTTGGGATTGGATATAATATAGATGGGGAATCTATAGATCGTAGTAGTTCGCCAACCTCTCTAACTAACATACGATACAATTTCACTTCACGGCACGGCAAAAAAAAAAGAAAGAGCTTCGCTCGGTGGGCCTTCCTACGCTGACGAATGCCTCCTTTCTCTTCTCTGAAGTCTACAACAAAAAAGTGGGAGAGGCAGGATTCGAACCTACGTAGAAAAACTTCAACAGATTTACAGTCTGTCGCTTTTGACCGCTCGGCCACTCTCCCCTTCCCGGGCCGAGGCCCCCCTCTCTGGGTTCTAAGAAGGAGGGCGGCGCCTTGAATCAATCAAAAAGCTTATTGATTTGATTGAAGGGAACTAATACTATTAATTAGCTTAGCTAGCGTTCCGGGAGAATCTAGTCAGTTCATAACAATCTCTGTAAAGCAAGGGGCAAAGCTTCGTAGAGAGCTTCCCCCTCATGTTATGTAGTCGTCGGCCTTCCCCAGCCCCCCCCTTCGTCGCTTCTGGCGAAGCTGCGAGTTCATTCACTTGCTCATGAACGAGCCATGTTCCTAAAACTAAAAGGAGTGACCTTCTTTGTTTTCTTCCCTTCCCCTATCCTTTCTTTGCCCATAGGTTGGGCGCTAGCGCTTTACTAATCTAATTAAAGTAAGGCTCTTCTGCTGAGCGAAGCTGCGAGCCTACCCTTCTCGAGCCTACTTAAATAGCTTACGCTTACCCAGCCTAGTCTACTAAAAGAAAAAAGGGCTACAGCAAGCAAGCTTTCCCCCTTTTTTTTGTTGTGGGTCGCGCCTCGCACTGAATGAATGAAATGAGTGGAGATCTTCCTTCCCCCTTGAAAATTTCCAAGAACTTCGTTGGCGAAGAAAAATTAGACCATGCCACCCAAAAACAACTCGGAACCTAAAGAGAAGAGAGTTCAGTCTACAAGAAGCTGGCAGAGCTTTAGCCATTGGACTACATCCATCTATCCTACCTAAACAGTAAGCCTTTTCTTGTTCGTTCTTCGAATAACGCTCGTGGAGACAAATTCCTTCCGGCTAAATGAAGATACTACTCCAGTCTTCCCATTCATTCCCAGTGGATCCTTCTTCTCCCTAAGAATTGAACGAACCAAGTTCACCTATACGAGAGTGAGGAATAAAAACCAACAACCAACTTCCCACTTTTGATGTCCCACGATTCTGCTAGTTTCGAAACTATAGATAAAAACAGGGGTCGCTAGGTCAGAAAAGCGATAACTATAAATTCTCCCCAAGTAGGATTTGAACCTACGACCAGTCAGTTAACAGCCGACCGCTCTACCACTGAGCTACTGAGGAAGAACTCCCTTCAGGAAGCCGACTCTCGTTCTTTGGACCAACCTATGACCGAACTAAAATGGGTTCGTCACTCTTTTTCACATACACCGGAAAAAAGGTTACGATAGCAATCCCCTACCCGGCCGGAGAGCCTCCAGGATAAGGGGGCGGCGGTCAACCATCCACTCTCGAGATTCATATTGATCAATCGATCTCCGCGTCCTGCCAGTTCGCTAAGTAGACTCACTCTACCGAGGGGCAACGCTGGAACTATTCCTGCCAAAAACAAGGGACTTACCTCTCATCCTAGGAGTTAGCAGGTATGATAGAGTCCCCTCTCTGTTTGTCTCTCTGAGTTTCTACTACTAAGTAGCACTTCTGCTATTCAATCATAGAATTGATTCCGATCAAGCGGAAAAGCCCTCTATTCTATTATTAGTAAGCTAGCGCCCTTATTGAAAACTAAAGCGCTAACGCCCTATCTAGATATAGTTATAGTAAGGGGCCCTTTCTTGCTCGTTGGCGCTTTAGAAAGATTGCAGCTAGCGCGCCCCCTTCTTTCTCAAAGTCCACTTTCTCGCTTCTTATTCTTAGTCAAGCTTTGAAGCCCCTAACCTTTTTTATTTTATGGGATATTTGAAGAAGCGCGCAGGTTTGGAACCCTATACAAGGGAAGGGGGTTTTCCCCAACCTATACAAAGTGCTGGTCTCGATCTCGCTTGGTGGTGCCCCTCTCGATGATTGTTGACTCAACATTGATTTCGTGCTTGAGTTGGAGGGTCCTCCCCCTATCCATCGAGTCAAGTAATTCGCTATCGGAAATTTTTCCGCCGCGTATCTCATGCCATGCTTCTTGTTTCTCCGAATCGGTTCCTAGTGTCAGTCAATCAAGATTCGCCATCAAGAGAGGGAAGAGCCTTTACTTTAGGTTAGGCCGGTCTCGTCATTCACGAAATTCCCCCGTCCATCGATCAATCACGCGAGTACGCATCCAGTCAGCACATAGCGAACGAAAAAAGCGTTCATCCTGGACACTTCGTGCCTCAATCAAAATGTCTATTAATTGATCCCTATTCATTCGGGATCAGTCTCCACGGCGTTTTCACGCCCCTCTACTGAGAGGTGCACCATGTTGATAGGAATCGGCAAAGACTTTCTTGTACACGTCCTCGAGGTACGTAGTCGCTATAGCTGGCACTATTGGGCAGCATTCATGGCAATCATCACTACTTTATCCCGAGGGCATGGTATGGCTTTGTTCTTGGTGTTGTTTAATAGATGTCGAGTGCCGCTTTTCCCCGTCCGAGAATCTCCATCTGCTCTAAGTGGGCGAGCTAGAATCCTTATGTCAAGTTGGTTGTTCAAAAGACTTTCTCTTTACCCTTTGTATCTTCATCTTTTCGAAAGCCCAGACCCTGGATCTTCATTAGTCCTATTTCAGGTGCAAAAAAGCCTCTTCAATAAAGACCTCTTTCTCCCCCATTTCTCATTTTGTTGATTGAAAGAGGATAAGCGCTATCCATTGAGTAAGGGGAGGATTTGCTACAGTGATTCGGGCGGTTGGTGGCCCCTTCGAGAGTTGCGGGTCCTTGCCGCTGCATGAGTGGTAGCTCATGCTCAAAACTTCTCCGACACGAGTCCCTAGTCGTTGCGCTGCGGTCCGTTTTCCGGCTTCGCTTGCGCGATTTGCACTTCTGATTGGTTTCATCCATCTCCGACCCTAATGAATCGAGTATGAAGGGGTCAGCCAGTCAATCAGTTCGGGTTTTCGGTCGGCTCCCGTTCGCCTGTCCCCCTCATAGTCCATTAGTGGGTAGGGTGGTAAACTTAGAGGGCGCCCGCCTCCTCTTCAGACGTGTCCTCGACAACCTGGCGGTTGTTCGGTCTCCGCTTTTGGGGGCGGGAGTGCTTGGTCGCTGGGGTTTCCTTTTCCTCAACCAATTCGGTTGTGTCAGCCCGGTCTAACATTTTGTTATGAGCTGGCTGAACAAAGATGGATTGAAGGTAAGATAGATTTGAGTTTAACTGGCATAGGACCTTCGATCGACCATAGGGCGTATTCTAAAAACTGAATTTTAAGCGTAATGTAAAAAGCTCCTTCGTAACTCATCTTGCATTTCTTTGGTTTGGAAGTTCAAGTATGTTGTCTGTGGATTTCTAACAAAGGAAAGCTCCCTTATGCCATTTGATTAAAAAAAGTTCAGTGCTGCTCGCCACTCCCCGAGGCCAAGGACGGGGTCGAACCGTCATTCCAGGATTTGCAGTCCAATACATTTCCATTATGTTACCTAGCCAAACCCGCCACCGCATATGTAGAAAAAGAGGGGGAAGAACAATCGTTTCACTTTGATGAGGTGGCGGGCGGAGCGCTTTATTCGGGCGGAACCCGGTTCGAGAACCTTCTCTCATAGATTCCCTTCACCAAGTCATCGCCAGCAATCAGCTCTTGTCTTTTGGTGTCAAAGGGCGAGTTCCTTTCTTGTCTTACCCAAAAACTTTCTTTATTCTCATTGGAGAAAAACTCTCTCGCGGCAAGGTTTTAGACTAAGGGCCAGCTGCTTTCTTTATCTCGCTTGCCCTTAGTCCGTCTAGCGCCTTTCGGTTGGGGTCCGCCCCGGGGGCCGCTTGGGTTCTATTTTATAGTCTCGAAGGCAGTCAACGTGTCAGCCATTCTTCTCCCATTAGACTTGCTTGTAAATCCTTTGCTCTTTTTCTTTCTCTCTTCCAGTTCTCTCCCTCTACTTTATTTGATTTGACAGGGGCGGAGAATACCACTCTATCAATAACAAGAAAAAAGTCGCAATTCAGTCAAAAATGGTTTGAGCTTGGAAGCAACCTGCTATCTATCGATAGGCGAGAACAGACTGCTATTGGCTGCTTCGCCTATCGATTCTATTATGGCCGGCTTGGAGACATCAGAGGAAGACCCTCATCTCTATCCGGGTACGATCATAGCTTCATTCATTCGTTGAACCTTGGGGATAACCATTAGCATTGAGGTCAATCACCACACCACCTCTATCATACATACGACATTACATGACGCGAGAGCGCATGGTCAACACACACCTAAAGCGCCTTCGTTCCGCTTGCAGCCAATACAACCACAACCTAACTTGCACGAGATTCAACAACCGAAACTACTGGTAGTCCCGAGGGGACGGCATCCTCCTATAATAGTTAGCAGTACTGAACAAGCGAGTTCCTTTTTTTTTTTTTAGACTTGGATCTAGGGGCCCAGCCCCATATCCCTGCTTGAAGAGATGGTCATCTGTGCTCCACAGCTACTGGCGTCATCACCCTGCAAAGAGGGGGAACCAACCAAGATGTATGTCGTCCAACCCAACCTCAGACTCTTTCTTCCCGACCTATTTGACTCTCTGGCCGCAGTTATTTAGGTGGTATCCCGAGATTGAAGAGATCGAATTACTCCCCGGAACACACGAAAGAAAAATATGAACTAGGTAAATAGAAATGGAAAAGAGATGTTTCCAATTCATCCAAATCAGAAGCCTTTTCTACATCCATATGATCTACTAAAGTAGATCGGTATTGCCCATATAATGAAAGCAGATCTTGGTCCATGGAGTCCAAAGAAGGTAAGAACTCCAACCTGTCCGATGCTTCTTCGGCCAAATACAATATACAAGTGGGACCTGCACTATGAGCAAGCTGTGCGAAAAACCGTTTCTTTTTTCCGGTTCCGAAACAACTTGGGCGAAATGGGGTTCTACCGGGAAACCATGGATTTTTGAGTTTTCGCCATTGGTTACTGGTTGAGCCACTGGAATGGAATGAGATAAGAATCTCTGGAGATCTTTTCTCTCCACTTACTCGATACAGGCTTTCCCTCTGTAGACGACGTTCCGCGACCGCGGTATAATCGCTTTCAACATCTGGAAAAAGATGCTGATCGCCCGCCTCTTTCACCACTTGTTCAAACGTGGTTCTGATCTCAGATTGCAGCTCGACCACACGTTCACTAGAAGGGTGAAGACCTGGATGATCTTCAAAAATACCAGCAGAAGAATTATCACTACTTGCAGATTGAAGACTCAAATCGCTAATAGTCGTCGTGGATGGAGTGGTATTATTAGTCCCGAATGGATTAATAAATGAAGAAGATGTATCACTGGAACTGGGTGAAAGACTTTCGCTAGATGAGCCAAAACCAAGAGGTAGGTTATTCACATTATCCAATTGAGGCATGATTGATTGACTGTAAATGCTTCCCTCCAGACAGAAAGAAAGTCGGAGTAGTGAAGAAGTAAAGGAGAGCTGTGGTTGGTTGTTGACCAACTAACAGCATGGGAAAAAGACTGGACTTTATCATTCAGCGCAGTTGCCGCCTATTTTATAAAAATAAAGGGCAAAGCGCAGTTCACGTTACAGCTACTATGTTGACTATAACTAGAATACGATAATTCTCATTGAGCTTCCACAATCGATTCGTGAGCACAGACGATTTGATAACAGAGAATTTCCTTGACTCATTCTAACGATATAGAAAGGGATCCTCGGTGTCGAACCGACCGCACTTGACTCTATTCGTCAGTGGACCAGCCAGGCCTTTTGAAAGCTACTATGATGTTTAGATTGACCGCCCTGCATCTTTCCTTCCCGCTGAAGAACAGCAAGGTTTTTCGTCTCTTTTTAACCCGGGATTTTCCATGTGCCAACCCAGCCCATATGTTCCACCCCAACATAGTAGCTAGGGAAATCGACACCCGTTATACCCTAAAGAGTGACAGTGATGTTTAAGTACTTTCTAAGTCAGAAGAAAGGGCATAGACAGAATGAGACTCATCAGGAAGAACTGGATTGGATAAAGCATCCGTTGAAGCATACCCTGAAGCCACAGCCGAAGAATATGAATATAAGATGGTTGGTAAGTCTAGAACAGATTCATCAACAGAGGCAAAAACTGCTTATTCCAAGGAGGTGAGAAGGGAATTCTTACCAGACTCATTCTTCTAGGTTAAATGCTTTTCCTCCAAAGCAAAGAAGGGCTAGGTCTTTCTCACTCGACCTGGAAACAAGAGTTTTTCCTAAATAGAAAGAGGGTCCTTATGCAAACTTATATCTTTTTCCAAAGGTGGTTGGTTCCCTATCCCAACGGGAAGAAGAAAAAAGTGGTCGGTACATGTATGTAGGTAGTCTTTGAAGACGGGTTTGTTTTCGCCAAGTCATCTCAATCTGCTGGGCTTACCTTTTCACTGACGAACGGCAGCCTTCCCTTCCTTAAAGAAAAAAGGGGATGAAAACTGAATTCACTACGCTTTTTTTATTATATGCAATAACATCGAGCCTAATAGCTTAGCTCTAAAGTGAATTACATCAACCCTGCTCACGTAGCCCCTCTTCCCCTTAACAGTAGGGGGGTGTGACGAGTTCTTAGTCAGCTATTGGGATTACTTGCCCCAAGAGGTAAAGAAGAAAAGAAACTGGCTAACAATTCACTGACCTATCTAGTTTCCATCGAGATAGCATTTCACTAGGCAATCCAGTTGCCACTTCACTAGCAGCCACAAAACAAAGGGCGATGGAAAGTGATCCTAATGGAGCTCGGGACCAAGAATTGCCATAGTTGAAGAACTTTGGTGGTATCGTACTTTAAGTAGAAGATCCCCGGGCTGGGAAATCGTAGACAGGTAGCGAGATTCCGAAGATTAGAATTTCGAGATCGAATCATAGGCAAAGTCGGCATTAGCGGTCGAATAAGCTTTTCTTTCTAATGTCTTTCAAAGGAGTTCCCATCGGGTGAGAAGTGAGAATCGATTGCAGAAGAAATTGACGTAGAAAGAGGCATTCAAGTATGGCCCTATGGCCAATGTGAAAGAAAACCAAGACTTTCCTAGTCTTTCTCCTTTCAAGTATTCAATTCCCTTCGTTGTGGTATAGAGTCCCATAGCTGGGTAAGAAGTAAGAACTCCTGAACTCATTAGTAAATCCGAGGGCTAGGGAAGGGGTGTCGCTTCCTAGTCCCTTTCTCTTATGGAGAGCGGGTAAAGTTCTGCCCCCGCTAAAGGAATCCTTTGCTTTGATTACAGGGAAGAAAAGAAAGAAAAGACAAGCTTCATCTTCCCCGTCTCCTATCTATCCTATTTATTGATCATCAACATCCAAGCTTTTAGTGGATTCTTGATGCTTATATCGGGTTCGTGCTATAGTTTCATCAGCTGCTATTTGAATGCTTTCTTTGTATCGCTTTTAATTTAATATACATTTCCTTAGTTGAGGACTCCTTTCGGTGGCAGGAGCGGTGGAAGAGGCTTTTGCAGAAAGAATGCCAGTCCTTAGCGGTCAGGTTAAGGAAGAAAAATTTTCCAGAGCTAAGAGCAAGCAAGAGCCTGATTTCCTACGATTACTCATCCTCACCCGAAGCTAATGATGAAATTCTCATTTTATGAATTATGAAAGAACCTTGTGTCAGATCCTAAACTAAAAAGGTGGATTTCACTCCCTGAGACTGATTACCTTCGCCTGAACTACCGTCTAGTGGGATGAATGCCTGTATGAACCTTGATCAGACTCTTTCCTTCTTCCCTTGCCCTTTTATACCCTCATCCGTCAGACTAGTAAGCTCTTCTGCTACCCTCTTCTTAAGTGCTGCCGCCCTTTACTTTAGTAGGACGAGGTCAGGATTGAGATTGGATTTAGGAATGGAAAGACCGAATGGACAAAAAGAAGGTTCCTCTAAAAGGATTGGAACTAGGCCAATGAAATCTCTGCAGGAAAGAAAGAGGAAAGGTTGGCAGTGAAGGCTATTTCTGATCTTCGGGAGCTGCTCGAAGTAGCCATGTAGGCAACTTAACATAATTCCTTTGGAAGGCCCTTGCGTCCTATCCCCGCTCCTTAAAAAAAATCCAGTCTTAGAGAAGCAGTCCAAGGCCCCGAAAGTCTGAAATCCGTTAATTCTTTATCAAAGACAGGAAAGAAATCCCAAACAAAAGGAGGATTGTTCTGTACGTGGACGGATGTATAGGAACAGGTACGGCTGTATCCCTAAGACCCATGCATGCAAAGACTGGAAAGACAGATACCAAAAAGCATAAGACGAAGCAATAAGTCTAGTTGGCTTAAGTCGACCAAAAGTCGTTGTTTGCCTTTGTCTCTGCCACCTTCTTATCCATGGTGAGTGCTATCGTATAATAAGAACTGAATGAATTTAGGAGAACTCGAAATTGAATAAGAGTAGAAAGTAGAAACTTCTATAGTAGAAGGAGTAGGAATGCAGCTACAAAGTCTATCACTGGAGTGAAGTCGTAACAAGCAAGCCTTAACGGAAAACAAAACCCTTCTCTCGGTAGGGTCACTTCTTAGCGAAAGATTCCTTCAAATAGCTCATCAATTTCCCTTTGAGTTTTAACAAACAAACAAGAGGAACCGCGAACAGCTCTTTGCCTTTCTGCTTCAAAGAAAGAGGTGGGGAGAACCATCAGTTGGAGCACCCATAAAGCTTGGGAAATTCCTTTTCTGAGCCGCCTACCTATCCGCTACTCGAATTCATTCTCTCTCTCTCATAAGGTGATCAGACAGGCAAGTCTAGCTCACAAGCAGCTGTGGAACGGAGAACTTCTCCGCTGGGACTTAAGATTTATACTTTTTTCTTTTCTTTCTTCTTTTCTTCCAAAGCCCTTTTACCAGGGAATTCGAACATTTGGCACAAAAGTCCCCGCTTCTCCTATTCCATTAGTTGGTTCTGCAAAGAATGTAGGAGGGTAGGCTGGTTGTCTAAATCAGCCTATTGGAAGTGATTGTTCGTGAGACATGGGAAAAGCACGGGAAAAGAGCAGAAAAGAAGATCATAGAATAGCGCGGGTGACTACTAAACTGGATAAATTGATCTGCTTACACTCCATTTATCGATGCTTCCTCGAATAAGAGTTTAGAAAGGATCGAAGACATCGATAAAAAATAGATAAGGTAAACCCGTCGATATAGGACGGAAATGGACTTTGTATCATCTAAGGCAGTAAAGCAAGCTTATTTGCGGGCGGCCAAACAAAGCGAAATCTTTCATTTCGCATGATAAGAGATCAGCAGAACAAGACTTTCAAGATTCCATTCCTTTCTCTTGCATCTGCCCGGACTAAAGCTTTTATTAGAAATTGATCCGCTTCTTATCTTGCTGAGTGTGGTCTTTGAAAGATCTTCTCGGTTACTAGCTTAACCCTTTCTTTCTAAGTGAAAGCTCTACCGAGAACTATAAGATGAGGGAGAGAAGAGTTCTAACTCGGATAGTCAGTTTTCTTTTCCCTATATGACATTTCTTGAAAGTCCGCTTGGAAGCTTCCTCGTTGGACCTGTTTTAGATTGAACGCTTTCGATTCTGGTTCTAGGGAAGAACTCGGTCCCTTGCTTCCATTAGTCAGGCGGAGAAGGAAAGAGCTATGAGTGGAGGAGAAGATCCAGTTAGTAGTCTGTTCTTGAATCAGTGACAATTCAAAGGGGGTTTAACCACTTATTCGATAGAGTCTGGAGTGAAAGCGACTTCCGTGCCGTAACATAAGAGTCGACTACCCGCGTTACCCTTTCAAGTTAGTCTTCAGGTTAGGAGAAAGGGCAAAGCTTACCTTTTCTTTTGGTTGACCATCTTCCAATCCCGGATTCTTAGTAAAGCAAGTAAGTAAGAAAAGTGATCCAACCTTTTCCCGCGACTTCTGTTAGTCCAAGATCTCCCGTCTTTTTGGCTCTATTAACTAACTAACATAGACCCTCTCGGCTCGCTTTGCTCCGACTAAAGAAAGGTATCCGGAACTTCTCAGTCTACCCTGCCATTCTCTCTATCTATGCTATTAGTCAAGCCTAAACACCCTTTCGTTTTCACTCGATCTTGAGATTGGTTGAGCATCTTCATCCCGTTACTTGTACCCATTTAGCTCTCTGCGTAGCCCCTTCGGAACCTTCTCCTTCTAGTGGATCTCCCTAGTTCTCTTCTCCTGCTTTCAATTGAGTGACTTCACATCTCAATAGAGTGAGACCCGGCCCTTCTACTTCTCAGTCTTTTTACCTCTCCTTGTCAATTGAGCTAAGCTAGTTCGAACCCGTATGTCAGCAACCCCATCTTTCACAAGGGATTTATCCTACTCCCTGGAAGAGTGATTTCTTGCCTCTCCTTCCCTGGTTCACATTCCGGTCAGCAAAGAAAGTCAGAAGCATAGTCCTCTTCCTACTGCTTCTCAGAGGTCATCTTCGTTTAAAGAATGGAGAATTTTCTGCTTTGCCATTTGAATTCCCCAGTTCTGTTGAAGGCTGTCTCTCGGGAATCCTTGACTCCCTGATCTTTCTTATCTTATTGGATTGGGTACTTTCCCCCTTTGCTCAATATAAGAAAGCAGGAAGCCCGAGCAACCTTAAGCAAGGAATCGGACGTTGGTGCTATCGTATATAGATGATGATGGATGAACTCCAGCTCTCGGCGACCGGAAAAGAGCCTATTGGACCTAGCAAGGAAAGCAGTCAGAAAGCCAGAGCTAGTCAAACAACTTACCGATTCTTCAAGTCTCATCTAGGGCTCTCAAATGAGTCTTTTGTAAAACGAGTCTCAGTTCGAGCACTTGGTTAAAGATTCGTACCTAATTTCTCATTCTCTTCTGGCTAGCTTATTCCTATAAGGAGAATGCTTTAGCTTTCTTTATTGTACCTGCTTTAACGGAGTACAGACTGATTTCTCTTTTCTCAGGGATTTCAGTTCATTCAGGAGCTTTTGGAATCTTACCCCTTCTCTCGGGACTCTAATCTCTTCTATTTCCCGCAGTTCCTCTGAATGCCTTATTGAGCGAATGAATAGAGAAGTCCAGCAGGGATGGGAAGAAAGCCCAGAACATCTTCTCTTCTCTTCCTTACCTCTTTCCTTGCCGTTCGGGCGCTACGGCCAGTAGCTACCTCACTTCGCTTGAAGGGAATGAAGGCTCGGCTATCGAAGGGAGACCGAGGGGAGGAACTCAAACTCACAGCCCGGACAGGCCTATTCGGCTTCTACGCCTACCACTATACGTGTCACGGCGTAGGAGCCTGTTCAAATGGAAAGGTGAGCTATCGCCTATTTTCCAGGAATGAGAAGCTTGCTCTACTTATATCGCTTCTCCTCCCTCCCAGGTTGGAAAGAGGGATTGGATTGCCCTAGATCACTATCGAGGAAGATAAAGTAGAAAGTCATAGCACAGACACCCGTGAAGGTAGTTTACTTGCTTACTTGTTAGGATAGTACCTGTTGTTAACAAAACGGAGTCACAAAAGCCAATTTATCGCACTGGTAGCTTCATAAGGCAGGATGCTTTTTCTTTTCCTCTAGCCCTTCTTTACGAGCTACCTTAGCTACTAGAATCTCTTTCCTGAGTCTAAGTAGCTAACTGAAGCTGGCAGCTAGTAGCCGAGCTGGGTATAGCTCTCTTCTTGGATGTTGTCATTTCTATGCTATATGCTAGTAGTTCTCTTTCTCTTATCCGAGTAGCTAGTAGTGGGGGGATATTGGGAATTCATCTCCTGGCTGTGCTTCTATTTCCCCTAGTGTCTCTAGTCTGAGTAGCTAGCCTTCCCCTTCCCCATCCGATATTCATGCTTGGGCTTTGGGCTATCTTTCCAATTAGAATAATTACTTAATTAGCCTTTCTTCTTCGAAGAACTTATTTACTGATTGGGGCAGTCTGTATTCTCTATTCGTAAGAATGGAATCTTTATTCTTTTTCTTTTTATCTGCTATCGATAGCTTTAAGGAATGAGGAAGGAATTCTTCGAAGAAGGCTCTTCCTTAGCAGGGATAATCGTAGACTAAGAAGAGAGGACGCAAACACATTCATTTAATTGGACAGCTTTGTTAGCAAGAAGCGGTTAGCGGAACTCAGTTCACGAGCTACTTCTTTGAAGTCTTTTTCTAGGACTAGCGCTTTTGGGATTGAGCTTATTGAGCTTGAAGGCTTTCACTAAAACTAAAGGACTGGGATTGATGCGGAGACTAGATTCGAAACTAGAGATTGCTCCGATTCTTATTCTAGCAGAAGTGCTAGCGGGGCAGAAAGGCGGAACCATAGCATAGGCATGAAGGACACTGTGAAGTTGGGCATGACGAATTTACATTATAATCACTCAAAAAAGCGGAGGTGTTGATCCCGCTTCAACAAGACTCGACAAGCAAAGCAAAGGAAGGTAAGAACCCCACGGACCAACTTCACGTGCACAAAGGGCACTCATTTAGTTCTCATCTCAGATGTCCATTCAACAAGAGCTATTGGGGATAGCCCTGCTAACTCGTATTCGTCTTTTATTTAAAGTTAGTTTCTGCTTTCCGAGGATACTGGGTCTTTTTTATTCGTTGATGAAAGAATCTGCAAAGACCACCTTGAAATCTTACCCCATCAATATTTCAGGCCTCCCCACGAGGTTTTTCGTATTGCGAGCATTATGGATCTTCTAGAAAAGGTTCCAGCCCTTCTCTGAAGAATAAATGTGCCGGTAAAATGCCCAAGTTGGTTGGTTCGCCTAGTTCGTGGGAAAGATAAAGATGCTTTAGTCCCGTTATCGAGGTGCGAATTCCTCTAAAAAATCCATATGAGCAGGAAAAGCAAGGGAGTGAAAGTTTCCCAAGTAGTTTGGGAATTGAGCAAAAGAAAGACAAGTTGGAGGGCTGATGTAGGTAAATTCAGACCCGGAAAGCTGATACATGGCTTTGGACTCTCTGGATGAAATCAGAGAAAAGGCCGGGGAAGCATTTCAAGCATATCAAGAACGAATAAAGCGACACTATGATAAACTGGTTAAGCCAAGGATGTTCACAGTAGGCGACCTGGTCCATGCTCCCCTAACAGCTGCCCTCTCTGGGGGCCTTTACTGGAAAGGCTGCCATCTTCTTCTTTCATGCCATTCCTAATCCTGGAACTACAGCTCACTAATAAAACTCAACCTTCGCTTGGCCTTCTTCTCCTCGTTTTCATTGGCTCACTTCACTCAATAGAACGAGGTAAGGGTTCCCCTTCGGGGAGTTACACCTCTCTCATACCTTAATTCACTCTGACTATCCAATACTTTTGAGATAAAGACTGGAAATTGCGTATGATGATGACCGGTGAACCTTCACCTTGAAAAGGGATACATCTCACGCATGACATCTTCTACTGGGAATAGATCTACTGTCAAATCCCCCTTTCTACCTAGGTGTAACCTTTGATAATCCGTCTTCCTAGAAATGCCTCAACCTTCAATCTGAAACCCTTCGACTTCGATCGGCCTAAGAAGGAAGATCGTGGTCTTATTAGTTTATCCTCCCGTCTCTGGAACTACAGGAGGGCGTAGCCCCTTTAGCTACCTGGGTGAGCGCCTCTTGGCATATTCGACTGAACTCCGAAACCCCTCAACTCATGAACTCTAGGTTGGCTTGAAGAAAGACCTTCCAGGAGCCACCCTATATATGATATGGGATTGATTGAGCCGGCATTCATGCTAATTCAATGTGGGCATTCCTACGAATATACCATACATGGAGCCAATGTAAAGCCGGGTGCGAAAAGTGCAGTTCATTTGGCTGGCGCTTTTGAGAGCGAGCAAATGAAGATCTCGAGTTAGGCGCTTGAGATGCGACTGAACTAAGACCTGTACGTGTACGGTGTTTAGAGCGAAGACAGAAGCAACTGACATATAACACTAAGATATGTCCATAAAACTTCTGCAGGCCAACGATACGGGGAAGGAGATCAAAGCAAGGACCAGAGAAAGACGTTAGAGCTAGTACAGGTTTAGTTTCATCTATCTCTTTCGGGAAAAAGGCTAGTTGGGTACGCTCAAAAGTGAAGTCAGTTAGTGGAGCCCGTTACCGTTAGTCAAGTGATTCGCTCAGTAAACGAGTAGAAAAAACCCTTCTTTCAAGTAAAGTGGGAAAAAAAGACAATGCGCTTCTGGAGAACAGCATCTATTCCTTTCGGCTCAAGCAAGGCTCAGTGCTCGGTAGGTCGTAAATAAAACGGTTAGTTGCGTTACGGGGGTCGAAGGCGACTTTCCAGAATAGACCTTGAAAGGCTGACAAAAATTCTCTTCTATAACTCGCCTGGGTGGGCTACTCGTCTTGAGGGATAGGCAAGACCTACTCCTTAAGAACATATTGAGTGCGG